>ONZH01001302.1:0-84741 GCA_900303285.1 Rhinella marina | reverse complement strand
TATGCCCCTTATCAGTTTTAGTTGCCCGTCTCTGCACCCTTTCCAGCTCCAGGACATCCTTCCTATAAACCGGAGCCCAGAACTGAACAGCATATTCCAGATGAGCCCGTACTAATGCTTTATACAGTGGTAATATGACATCCCTGTCCCGCGAGTCCATGCCTCTTTTAATACATGACAATATCCTGCTGGCCTTAGAAGCAGCCGATTGACATTGCATGCTATTCTGCAGTCTATGGTCTACAAGGACACCCAGATCCTTCTCTATAAGTGACTCTCCCAGTGTTACTCCCCCTAGGAGGCATGCAAGTTGTTAGTACCCAGATGCATAACTTTACTTTTATCCACATTGAACCTCATCTGCCAAGTGGATGCCCAAACACTCAGTGTGTCCAAGTCAGCTTGTAACTTCTGCACATCTTCCATAGACTGGATTCTACTACAAAGCTTAGTGTCATCTGCAAAAATTGAAACAGTGCTGTTAATTCCTCCCTCTATATCATTAATAAATTAAATACAAGTGGACCCAGCACTGAACCTTGGGGTACACCACTTATAACTGGGGACCATTCAGAGTAGGAATCATTCACCACCACTCGCTGAATACGCGCCTTCAGCCAGTTCTCAATCCAGTTACAGAGTAGATTTTCTAATCCAACCGACCTTAATTTACCAGTCAGACGTCTATGAGGGACCATGTCAAACGCTTTTGCAAAGTCCAAATACACAATATCCACAGCTGCCCCTCTATCCAGACTTCTACTCACTTCTTCATAAAAACCAATCAGGTTAGTCTGACAGCTTCTGTCCTTAGTAAAACCATGCTGGTTATCACTTATAATACTATTATCTAAAACATATTCCTGTATATAGTCCCTTATTAGACCCTCAAAAAGTTACCCCACAATGGACGTTAAGCTCACCGGTCTGTAATTCCCCGGGGATGACCTAGAGCCCTTCTTGAAGATGGGCACCACATTTGCTTTACGCCAGTCCCTTGGCACTATGCCAGTCACCAGAGAATCTTTGAATATTATATACAAGGGCAAAGAAATTACTGAACTAAGTTCCTTAAGAACTCTTGGGTGTAACCCATCCGGTCCTGGAGCCTTATTCACCTTTACTTTGTTTAACTTAGCTTTGACCATATCTATATTGAACCAGTTGAGTATATGACATGAAGTATCACCAGCACTTACTCTACCGGCAGCAGCTCCCACCTCTTCATGTGTATTAAAGAGTCCTACATGCTCTGACCTAGGTTTTTTTGCATTTATATATTTGAAGAATTTTTTGGGATTGGTTTTGCTATCCCTGGCCACCAGCCTTTCATTTTGAACTTTTGCTGCTTTTATAGTCCTTTTACAATCTTTATTAACCCTTTTGTAGTTATTAAAGGCTATGGCAGACCCCTCTGATTTGTATATTTTAAATGCCCTTTGTTTTTCATGTATTGCCCTTTTAACATCTGCATTAAGCCACGCAGGGTTTAATTTTAAGCGTTTGTATTTGTTCCCCCTAGGAATAAATTCTGCAGTATAGTTACCCAGTGTAGATTTGAAGGTCTCCCATTTATCATCTGTGTCACTACTTGACAACAGCTGCTCCCAGTCTATGTCCTGGAGTGTGGCCCATAACCCTGGGAAATTGGCCTTTTTAAAATTAAATGTTTTTGATCTCCCAGCATGTTTATGCTTTCTACACTTTAGGATAAAAGTAACTATATTGTGGTCACTATTACCAAGGTTTTCCCAAACAATTACCTCCTCAACTATCTCTGCATTGTTAGATATAACCAGATCCAACAGTGCATCACTTCTTGTTGGTTCTTCTACAAAGTGTCCCAGAAAATTATCCTGCAATAAGGTAAGAAAATTTCTCTCCTTTGCAGTTGAAGCCGATCCATGATCCCAGTCAATACCAGGGAAGTTAAAATCTCCCATTATCACTACTGTACCCACCTGGGCAGCCCGCTCTATTTGTCTATGCAGCTGATCCTCTATCTCCTCAGTGATGTTTGGGGGTCTATAAATTACACCAAAAATAATTCTTTCATTGTTAGTCTCCCCTTGTAATTCCACCCACACGGATTCTGCATTCACACAATCATCACCCACTATTGTCTCCTTCATACTCGCTTTTACTACTTCTGACATACAGACATACTCCTCCTCCTTTCCTATTCTCCCTATCCCTCGAAACAGAGTATAACCCTGGAGATTGACAGCCCAGTCATGCGAAGAGTCCAACCATGTCTCAGCAACTCCAACTATATCAATTTCCTCCTCCAGTACCATGACCTCAAGCTCAGCCATTTTGCCTGCTAGACTTCTGGCATTTGTGAACATACACTTTAAATTACCATGTGTTTTTGTACATTTAGGTTTAGAAATGTAATTTATTGATGTTTTCTGACTAAACATGTTTTTTCTGCTGATTTGCAACACATGGATCTCCTTATCCACTGCTGTTATCCTCCCCCCGTGGTCCACTTCTCCACCCACCACTCTGTTCTGACCACTCTCTAACCTATATACCACTGCATGCTTTGCTTTATTTTCTTCTTGTCCTCCCCCCCACATCCCTAGTTTAAAAACTCAGCCACCCCCTCTAGGATTCTCTCCCCCAGCACAGAAGCCCCTCTTCCATTCAGGTGCAATTTATCCGCAGAATACAATTTGTACCCCAATGAAAAATCAGCCCAGTGCTCTAAGAACCCGAACCCTTCTCCCTTACACCAAGACTTGAGCCATGCATTCAACTCCCTCAGCTCCCGCTGTCTGTCCTGCGATGCGCATGGCACAGGCAGTATTCCTGAGAATACAATCCCTTCAACTTGGCTCCTAGTTCTCTATAATTATTCTTAATAGACCTCCACCTACCATTTATTCTGTCGTTGGTTCCCACATGGACCACGACAGCTGGGTCATCCCCAGCCCCTCCCAGTAATTTGTCCACCCGTTCCACCACATGCCGAACCCTGGCACCAGGGAGACAGCAAACCATTCGGTTGAGGCGGTCTTGGCGACAAATTATTCTATCCGTCTTCCTGATTATGGAATCCCCTACCACTACTAGCTGTCTCGGCCTGCCTGCTTTACCATCCCCCCCACTACTAGATGGACTGTTCCCCCGGCTGTTAGGGAGATCAGTATCCACTAGGGTTGCCATTTCTGAGACTGACACCCTCACATCATCACCTAACTTGGCGATTTTGCTTGGGTGCACAGAAGCAGGACTGGCCTTCCTTTTCCTAGACCCCTTGCCACTCCCTCTATTCGGGTTAACCCAACTCCTTACGTGGGCCACCTGATTTTTCTCTCCACCCTCCATAACAGACCCCATAACTGCCTGTTCTTTGAGAAGCAGGCCCCTCTCAAGATCTCTTGTTTCCCTCAGTGTTGCAATATGCTTCTCCAGATCTCTAATGTGAGCTTCCAGATTGGCAACATGCTCACATCTACCACAGCGGTATTCACCCAGGAACTGCTGCTCCTGTTGTTCATACATGTGGCAGACTGTGCACTGTTGAAAACGTTCAATCTTGCTATCCATCCCAGTTACAAAACAGCAATCAATTAACAAGAATAAAGTACTCACTGCAAAGTTTTTACAACTTCTTTACAACTCTTATAACTCTACAGGTCACTTAGCTCAGTCACTTGTCTCAGGAGCAGACTCAGTCAAGAGCCCTTGGTATTGACGGGACCTCCTGGCTCTTGACCTCGGCTTGGTAATATTCTGGTGTCCGTGTGTTCTGTCTTTGTCTGTTGTTTTCTCCTGTTGTTTCCCCTCCCTGTAAGCCCCAGCACGTACATAAGCTAGACACTGCCGTCCAGTTGTGCACCGTCAGTTAGGACGGACTGTGCAAGTCGGTAGGGACGGTGGTGTGGGTTTGAGCTCAGGGCTGCACTATTCCCTACCTTATACGTGATAGTACATATACTGGACTGCTCTCTGCTGTACCAGAATAAGTTGCTCCTTAAAAGGGGTGGCTTTTTGGTTCACTGTGCTTACTATGCAGTACCCTGCAAAAGCTCCGGTCCTTCACACGGAATGCCTCCAGTAGCTTTTTTTACTTTTATATCTGATTTTTATATGTAATCACTTGGTGCATCTGTATTAGCTTTCTGTTCATGTTATAGTTTTGTACGATACATCATTTTCTTCTAATTAAGATTTTTGAGCAACATTTTGGTGCTTCTGAACCGATTACTAGTTTTCCATAGAATTATGGTCTCATAATTACAATATCTTCCTTACTTCATTCATCCCTGCAAAATGTATTTTGAAATGTTAGGCACAATTGTAGTTAACTACAAATAATTGGAAAATAATGTGTAGTTTCACCTAGCTTAGTCAAATGAATATAAGAAAATGGCTTATACAATGATTCATTAATACATTTCTGGTACCAGAATGTTTCTCTGTATGAGCCTAAGTGATTCTATAATAGAAATAAAAGAGGAAGCTAAATTCCCCAAGGCGTCCTTGCAGCTTGTCAACAGACACAGGCTGTTTTATACTGTAATAGCAGTGTCTACTACGCCATAGGGTAGAATTATGTTGATGTTCTTGCAAGGTAAGGTTGCTGACCCACCGCTTCTCTTCTTCTTTTATCAGATGACTCCTACAGATAAATGGAGATATTTTGAGGGTACAGTCACACGTTCATATCTGTCCTTTATATTTTCTCTCCTTTTATGATCGAATCCTGATTTTTGCTTCAACAAAAGCATGCAGAAACCTGACCATGTAGTTATACCCTAAGAATGTTCTTTAATATAATATAATATATTAATAATATATTATATTAATATAATATAATTTACAATGTAGCACAGGTAGCACAGGTAATTACAATATTCCCCTTTTATTGAATCAATTCTACCTGAATAAAAAGTGATCTACTGTAGTTAGCCTGAAAATTGGTATACAACATTCTGATGTCCCCTAGGACTTATATTTTTCTCTCTTATATTTCGCTCCTTTTTAGCTCTTTAATGCAATGATGGCAATAGTAAATAATGCCATGGTGATACTGACATATATGGCTATGGGTAAACATATGGATGAAACAACAGCCTATGCCGTCGCATTTGTTATGCTTTTTAAAATTAAAAAGGTTCAAAAAATTGCCCTTTTTGGGGGCATATGTTGCCATTGTATGGCCTGAACAACCCCCCCCCCACCCAAAGTTCTCCCTTCTTTGGGAGCAGCAGCAATGTAGTGTGGAACCTCACAGACAAGCCATTTAAGAGTAGTAGTGGCACCAGGGGCAGCAGCTGCTGCTATTGGGATGGAGACCAATCTCCAATCTGTTTGCCCAGAAGCTGGCTAGAAGTACTACTGCTGGTGAATACAATATGGAAAGAGTGGAACTGACCCACATTTGAATGATGAGAAGGTTAAGGCATTATTCACACGTCCGTGTGTGTTTTGCGGTCCGCAAGTTGCGGATCCCCCCAAAAAAAACGGATGGCGTTCCGTATGGCATCCGTGTTTCAGTTTTTTTTGCGGATCCTTTGTAACAATGCCTATCCTTGTCAGCAAAACGGACAAGAATAGGACATGTTCTATCTTTTATGCGGAACGAAAATACAGACATACGGAAACAGAATGCACACGGAGTACACGGACACAGAAACAAAATACAGTCGTGTGAATGAGCTTACAAAGAGCTGGAAAAAACTATGAGTGCCATATGCAGTGACACACTGGTTCACTGTTTGGGGGTTGATGCTGTGGTTCATTGCTAAAAGATTAATGCTATGGTTCATTACTAAAGTGACTGGAGTGTTCACTGACAAGTGGCTATGATCTATTTACTGTACTATGTAACCCAAAAAGGCTGTGTATGTGAA
The DNA here is from genome assembly GCA_900303285.1 of Rhinella marina. NCBI lineage: Eukaryota > Metazoa > Chordata > Amphibia > Anura > Bufonidae > Rhinella > Rhinella marina. Next base: position 78,877 of record ONZH01001302.1, on the reverse strand, counting down.
GTGGTTAAATAGCAGTTCTTAGTGTTAGTTGTTGGATAGTGAGCTGCTCCCATTTCCCCTGGTTAGTGGATTTTGCTGGTGATCAAGCAAGAGAGGATGTGTTTAGTATGTGCTACTACCAAGTAGGCCAAGACTGAAAACTAATATTCAAAAATTAGTAAAATTGCAAGCTTTTTTCTGCTGTAATTAACAGACATAGGCACAATTAAATGTCCCTCCTCTTCTATGAACACAATGGTATTAATAGTTTACAATGGAATAATCAAACAGCCCAAAGCGTTAAAATAAACATGTATATTAACACAACAGTATAATGCATTACATTTAACTGGTATCTTATTGGAACAGCATAATGTTTTGATCTACTTTATTAACTCAACATTATAATGTGTTGAATTTAACTGGTATATTATTGCAGCCAGCCCACAGAGGAGGTAAGGGCTAGGAGGAGGGAAGTGGGGTCAGTGGCTGTATGGGAGTAGTAGTCCCCATGGTTTCAGTTAGTGTTAAACCAACAGAAGCATCCGAAGTGGAATTCCCTCTGAAGTTTAGGAAAAACTTGATTCATCGCACAGCCAAATTTCCTCGCGATTCGTATTAACAACATTGCGCGTGGTGATGTCATAACACTCAATGCAGGTCCTTCTGCAGGTCTTTTCCACTCAAGAGAGAAGAGTACTGCCTCTGTGAGAGCAAGTGAATGAGGTGAGTAAACTATTTTTTTTTTAAACCCAAAAGGCCATATCGCACTGCGTATTACAGTTTTTAATGCCTGTTAGATGGGTGCACTTCTGTTTAAGCGATTGTTAAAACAGTCACATTTATTGCTAGGCTGAACAGGGTTTTAACATAGTGATTCGTGATGAATTAATTCACAACAAATCAAATTTCTTGTCAAAATTTGGCGAAGCTGCTGAATCAAATTTTTCAAAATTTTGTTCATCGCTAGGGGTAGTTCTCACCCTGGTGCTTTCTGGGTCTTGCAGTGATGAGAGGGGACTTTTTTTTCCTTTGGGGCACATCCTGGGCCCTTTTGGAGCTGCTGTCTGGTGGTGGCTGAGGTACTCTTGATATTAGGTAGAGGGGTGCAAGGCAACAGGGTAGACATAGAGGGGGAGGTGTGGATAGATGGTGGAGTCAGGTCAATTTGTTTATAATCAATAAAGTCTCTAGTTACTAAGTAAATAATGAAGGTTGTAGTACATGCACAACCAGTAGGCATAGTTCTGAGGTATATAACACAGCAGGATTCCCTCAAAGGTTGTACATAGAAGGTGGCAATGATGGTAGTAGTCCTCCCTGAGTCTCTCTCTAAGTACCCTTTGCAATCTTCAAAATTAACCACAGGCATGCAATTCTGTTCTCATTAACACTTTCTGCAATGCCCAGTATACGGTATGCAGTCCTTATATCTGGATGGTCAGTACATCTCAGTTATGCCTTTCCACAAGTGGTATCTATTGTCATAAATGTATGTTTACCTTAATGTCAGTCCAGCACAGCCTTTAAGTGGTTCTCAACCATCTGCAAATGTCTTTTCTCTTTCTCTCAGTCCAGTTTTTTCTGTGGCCTTTTCCCCTTCAACAGTAAAATAGTGCAGGCGCTGTTTTGTGCAACTCGACAAAAGGGAGTGGCTAGAACTTTTAATTAGTATGGCAGTTGAATTTTTGTAAAATTTTGAATGGATCTGTTTAGAACAGATGATTTTTTTTAATTTGGAGTCAGCCATTGCTTGTCACAATTGTGAAAGCATATCTTATTGATCTAGACAGATGCAGTTCTGATAGAGCTTGTGGTGTAAGACATCTCTAGTTGTGTGAATCGCTTAGAAAAATTGGATTTGTTACGGATTTCACAAAAATTAGACCCCCCCCCCAATAAATTACCCTGTTGTGATTCACTTCGAACTATGAAAATTGGTGGGGAAAACCATGAGGGAGGAAGAAAATATATGGTGATGACATCACACTGGAAGAAAAAAAAAAAAAAAACTTACTGTGACTGGCGCAGAGGCTGAAAGACAGCCTGGGCGGCCAATCAGGGGGCAGTAGGCAGGAAGGTGCTTATGCGGAGACAGAAAAATTGCCATTCTGTGTTCAGTTTGTGACCTGGAAGGGCATCTTGTGGCAGAGTTTGACAAAAAGCTATTACAGATACAAGCCACTAGTGTGATAGGGACATCATAATGGACAATCTTGAACTGCACATCCGTAAAATCAGTCCATTATTATTCAAATCTAAAAATTTATGACACAATCCATCGATAAAAAAAACAAAACACTGCCTATGCATTTTGAACTCTCGTGCACTCGTTCTTGTCATGGCATAAAAATATAAAACTACTTAGCCATCTTAAGCATCAACTCCACAATACACCCAGGTGACGGCTTATGCTATGCTACCTCGTCTTTAACCTTACATATACTGGTCTAAAATGTAAACAGCATATCTTCTTTTTCAGTATAAATATGATAAGCCGCTCCTATAATTCATGCCTAAAAGATATCTAGTATTTAGGGTCACGAGCCAATATGCTTCACTATACCTTAATTTCCTTTCCCAGTCACCTGCCCTAAAGGCTCTATTAACCCTTTCAGTCACCACAACTCTAAATGGCTCAACACTGCTTTTTATATGGACAAAGGGGTTTTAGACGCCGGTCTTAATAACCCCCATGTCTGGTAGTGGATCTGCCGAAGTTATGAAGAACCGCAGGCGTCTACATAACTTTACTGCATCCAGCGCCAGTATAAATGTAAGCTCGCTTCCTTTCTATGCCTAAATGAGACGGACATGCTGGGCCGTCCCCTTCTTCGCCCACTTGTTTTAGACCCGGTGTGAGAGGGGAAAAGTAGCAGATTACAGCGCAACTAACCGGTGCGTGCACCTAATATAGGTGTGTTTCTGGATAATAAATGACCCCCAAAATGTTTCACAGCCCCCAACACGTTTCTTACAGTATGACTAAATATGTCATATAGATGTTCCCCTATTTGTTGAGTGTTGGAGATTTCTTTTCAAGATTGTCAAGGCACCTGGACCTGAACGAAAATCTCTCTGTGTACATAGTATTATAACAGCCTGTGGGATCCCAAAGAGTTTGGTGTGCTGAAATAACATTTTTTTTTCCTTAATTACTTTATTTACACACTATAAGCAGTGTTAAGGGAAAGAACAACAAGATTTATTTCAGGGAATTTGATCAGGCAAAGCATATAGTGAAGGACTAAGGAACTTGTCACTCAGTTGTGTGTTTAATACAGCTGCTGACAGTGGCAACACAATTTTTACCTGTATATGAAGAGACAGACAGATTTTTTTTTTAACTCAAGTTCATAGGTTTATTGACAGCACCCCAATAGCGTACATTCTGCTCCAAAAACTGAGCAATTGTTATTTTTTTCCTTCTAAAAACGATTTCTTCTAAATGGGAATATCAGTGCATACCTGTGTTACTGAATGCATTGCATATTGCTGCAAGACAATAGGTAGTTACAGAAAAGGCAATACTGCAATAACACCATTTTTAAAGCCATGTGATTAAATGATTTGCACATTAGTGCAAGATAATGGGTAGTTAAAATAAAAGCAATACTGCAATAATCCATTTTTATACCCATGTTATTAAATGTGTTGCATATTACTGCAAGATAATGGGTAGTTATAGCAAAAGCAATGCTGCAATAACACCATTTTTATACTCGTGTTACTGAATGCGTTGCACATTACTACAAGATATCAGGTAGTTACAGTAAAAACAATATTTCAATAATTCAATTTTATCTTCATGTTATTAAAGTTATTATATATTACTGCAAGATAACTGGTAGTTACAACAAAAGCAATACTGCAATAATGCCATTTTTATACACATGTAATTGAACACTTTTTATGGCATTGTGCTATCTGCCTGTCTACCATCATGTATTGTACCATATGGCTGCTGCTCCTGCTGCTGTGGTCACTGCCTCAGCTGCTATTTCCTGCTGCTAATCCCCTACTGCCACTTCCATTACTTCTACTGCTGCTACCACTACCCTTTCACAGCCAACACTTCTACACATATCTACTACTACACACATCTACTGCCTTGTCTGTTAAATACTGTGCTGCTACTGCTGCTGCTACTATTGAGGCTCCATGCCATGATTACTCTACCGTTCCACATACACACTGTTCATACACACACTCCCAGTTAAAAGGAAAAAACAATTCAGGCTTGTTCATGACAAGCCACTCTTTCTTCTGACAATTAAAACTGCTGTGTTTTTTCAAATTTGCATATAAAAATATGGACAGGGCATTCTACCCCTCTTACTGCATCATTTTTGGATGCTTATATATAACAAACCACTCTTCTGACAATTAACACCTATACGTACTATGTAGAAATACGGGAAGGCATCCCCCACCCCCCATTAAGGCTTAAATTTTGGAAACATATTTAGAACAAGACACTCTTTTGACAATTAACACTTGTTCTATATAAATACAGCTAGGCATTCTGTTTCCATTGAAGGCTAATTTTTGGATGTTTGTGCATAACAAGCAATTTTTTTCTTCTGACAATGAACATTTGTACGTGTCTAAATACAGACAGGCATCATCCCCCAATTCTTGGTTTTCCATAACACTGTGTATGGTTACACACCATTTGCCTGGATAGGGAACAAATTGTTTGTAATATAAAAAGCATAACAAATGTGAAGGTGCACTGTGTTTTTTTTTTTAACAAACATGTTTTACCCATAGCTGTTTACCTATTGCGCTCAACTGCTTGGAGGGGGCGGAGAAGAGAAAGAGCAAAAACTGGTAAAACAAATTTACTAAAAGAGATAAAAGAGAGGGTGTTATATACCAATTTTCAGGGCAGCTGGAGCAACTTTGATTCATGATGAATTATTTTGACAAAAATTATTTTTTTTAATTAGTTGAATTGGACACAAAACAAATTTCAAGAAATGTACGTATCCTTCTTTGGTTCCTATGAATGTGTGAGGAGCTTGCTAGACAAATGCTAAAATAAATAGCACATAATTGCAAGTTCCAGTTCTGGTCCCTCCACAGGTCAGCATACTAAAACCAAAAGTATAATGACCAGTATTGTTTACTTTTCTTACTTTTGTAGGTTAAGAATAATTATACTTTATTCACCTTGGCCTTTCACTATGTTCTCAGGCTGCTAGAAGGACAAGCAGTGCAGTTATTTTGTTGATGTTTCCTAGACAACTGTCCATGCTACAGTTCAGAATGCCCATGGTCAGTGAGACATCTTCTCCCTCCCAGATGCTGCCGGCAGTTGTCAGCATGCTAGAAACTCTCTTTTTGCAAAAGTAAGAGTTTCCTATCTTCAGAAACATCATTCCATTCAGCAAGTTTATTTTGGTCTTCACTTTTAATGTATTTGGATAAAACATGTTTGATAAACACATTTTCTGTAACTGAGGGTCATTTCACATTAACCCTTTAATAAACAGCAAACTTTTTCCATTTTTTCCTGTCTGTACTTCAGCAGCCAGTACTTTTTATGTTTTTTTTCACTTATGTTTTTTCAGCATGGTTTATGCAGGTAAAATGTTTTTGTTTATTTTTTTTTTTGGGGGGGAGGGTAGGGTTTGGGCATTGTCTGGGGGTACATATAAATCATGGTGAAATGTGTATATATTTTGCTGCAGAAGGAAAAAACACAGAATAACCTGATAATTAAATTGTTCACATTAGTACTAGAGGTGAGCGAAATTTTGAAAAATTGACTTGGCAACATTGTGAGGTTCACCAAATAATTTGATTACTTATGAATTAATTTGTCATGAATCGCTATAAATCATGTATGCCCAGGCCATTCTGCGTTAGGTTATAGGTACACTGAGTGGCGACGCTGTGTGTAGGTTGTGGCCATGCTTCAGTGAAGAACCGCGTGGCCAATTAGCCCTCAGCTGCCTTTCATTTAATAATGAAGACCACGCTGTATAGTGGGTCTTCATTGTTAATGGCCACCCAGCACCTTTAAAGGGAATCTATCACAAAAACCTGTTCTATATTTTATTTATGCTAAAAAAATCTATTATATATTTGTAAGAAATAATAAATAAATAAAAATTCCAATGTGTGAAATATTATAAATAAATATTAGATTTTACCATATTTACCATCTTTGGTCACCAGGGGGAGCTCTGCTGGCCAAATGAGGCTTTGAGCAACCTGTAAGTAGGCATGCTGCAAAAAAGTGGGTGGTACCAATGACATCACCAATTCACACCTTCAGCGGTGACATCACTGCTTCAGCAAGATAAGATGAGACAATGGCTTCGTTACAAAAACACAGATCTCTACTCCTCAGGCTCCTCCTCCACTGGTCACATGGCCGATTACATCACTAAGGTCCTACAGCCCCAAGAACCTCCATCTACTCTGTTTCTGAGTCCTGGGCCACTCACCCCAGCAGTACACTCAGCAAAAATTGTCTGCATTGCTGGGGTGAGCTGCCATAGAATTTAGAACAGGCAGCCTAATGAAGACAAGGACGCTGCTGCAGGAGTGAGGAGCAGGCACAGTGGGCTTCCCCCAGCAGCAAGGAGGGAGGACCTGACTGTGTGTTACTGGTGTCATCACAGGGGCGGGCTCACGTCTTCCATTCATTCTCTGTAGGGTCGGCAGCGACTGAGGAAACCTATGTACATGCCTGCCGTAAGTGAGGTGCCATTGTGTTGTAAACCCAGACTGTCACACTTTACTTCCAACATGGCAGCCCCCATGTAAGGCAAGAAAACTGAATTTAAAAAAAAAAACATTTACACAATTTGAAAAATACATTATGTTAAAACCTGCTTTTGTTATGTTGTAAAACATATCAAAATTTTTTTCTTCGCGATAGTGTCCCTTTAATACACGTTTAAATGGGAGTGTTGCTGTTATGGGGTTTGGCTGGCTAGATGGGGCACAATATGCACATTATTGCTGTTCTGGCCTGCCTGGAAGAAGTAAAGCCTAAAGATGATCATCATTAAGACCTGGCATACTGGTATTGGTTGGCACACTGGGCATTGGAATAATAAAGGCTTCAATATTATTAGTATTGAATTACGTATCTTAGTTTATGGCTGATGTAGTATTGAGTAAATGTAGGAATAAATAATTAAAACTGACGCAGAATAAGTCTCCCTGCAGTCTCCCTACAATCTCTCTGCAGTCTCGCTGCACTCTCCCTCTCCAATAGTCTTCTATTAATCATTTTCAGCAACACTGTCCCTAGCAAATGAGCACTTGCCATGTCTCTCCCTATACTCAGCTCACAGAACTAGTGATAGGTAGTTTGTGAATGATCAGTTCAAAATGAACTGATCTTCCAAGTGAACTAAATCATTTAGTCCACCTTCCTGACAAAGATTATTTCACCAGGAACTAAAGCAAGTGGGAGGAGATAGAAACTAGAAAAGTAGGAAAACACAATATAAACAATTGGCCCATGTAATTGAATACATGTAAAGACTGTGTAGTCACCTAATCAGGAAGTCATTAGAGGAAGCATCTGAACATGTAGTATATCTGAAGGGTAAATGCACAGCAACACAATGAAAGTAATTGTATAGCTATAAAATTGTAAAAAAAATTGCTAAGAGGCATTGGATATTAAATTGGCCACAGGGTAAAAAAAAAAATTACATAAGTTTGCCCATTATCCTAATGTTCTAACAGATTTTATGAGGTCCTATTTGTAATGGATGTTTTTGATTTATATTAGCTCCAAGCATTATACTTTTTTTATTGTTTTAAAATAATGCAGCAACTAAAGAGTGGTGGAACCTGATGTATTTTATGATCAGGCATATTCATCAGAAAGGAGTTTGTATCCTGAGCTATAGTACCACAGCTATAGGACCACAGCTACAGGTTTTACACATAACCCCCCCATATTGCATAGTCATTTATATATTAATACTATAGGGTAGCATTTCCCAAGATGTCATCTACAGGACCCATTTCAGTTTAATATAAATCCCAATGACTCATCACCAATGAAAAGCCATCTTTTTTAATACTAAAGAATCAGTTTAAATTATCACCAGCATTCCTAGCTGTCTCTTATATATGCTTTATTGTTTCTTGACACATGATAGCATGTTTACATACCTCTCCATGAGTGGGTTGGTAGAGGATGGGAACACAATTTAAGTAATTATTTAAAATCAATGGTGAATTGGAGTGTGTGATTGTTGTATCACATTAGCTTACCAGATGCTAGAAAAAGGCTACTCACCCAGAAAATGTTCTCCTCACAATCATGTGTTTTAATGTGCCAGAGAGCAGGGGTGAAATACATTCCATTAAATCAAGGAAGTGTTAAGAGTGCAATTATTAACCACTTCAGATCTGGGCCATTTACCCCCTTCCTGACCAGGCCTAATTTTGCAAATTTGACATGTGTCATTTCATGCGGTAATAACTTTGGAACGCTTTTACTTATCCAAGCGATTGTTTTCTCATGACACATTGTACTTCAAGTTAATGGTAAATTTGAGTCGAAATGTTTTAAATTTTATTTATAAAAAAATCCACAAGTAAACGAAAGTTTGAAATAATTCACTGTTTTCTAAATTTGAATCTCTCTGCTTTTAAGACAGATAGTGATACCCCATAAAATACTTTTATGTAAATCAATTTACATTCCCCATATGTCTACTTTATGTTGGCATCATTTTGGTAGTGTCATTTTATTTTTTAGGACAGTAGAAGGTTTAGAATTTTAGATGCAATTTTTTCAAATTTGCAAAATCAACTTTTTTAAGGACCAGTTCAGTTCTGAAGTCAGTTTATGGGGCTTACATAATAGAACCCACCCATAAATTATCCCATTTTAGAAACTACACCCCTCAAACTATTCAAAACTGATTTTTACAAAGTTTGTTAACCCTTTAGATTTCCCACAAGAATTAAAACAGAAGGAAGGTGAAATTTAAAAATATATATATTTTTTTGCAGATTTTCAATTTTTAATTCATTTTTCCTATAAGATAGCAAGGGTAAACCGCAAATCAAACCTGAATATTTATTTTCCTGATTCTGAAGTTTGCAGAAACACCCCATATGTGGTTGTAAACTGCTCTGTGACCGGCAGTAATGAGAGGGAGATAGTACATACATTTGTGATTGCTTTGACAGCTTGTCAGAGTGATCAAAAGCCTGGAGGCCAGGAAAAAAGGTCTCAGGTTAAAGCTCCATGTTCTTGGCTGTCAGGAGGCAGCTGAGTGATGGAGCTTCTATGTACAGGTGCTGCACACAGGGGGCAAAGCTCAAGGACGTTTTAAAAAGTCCATTCAGAGATAGAGATCCACTACCAGGACGTTTATAGTCAATGGGCAGACTGGAAGTTGTTAATGATGAGATCCATACATCTCATAAATATTGTAATAAAATTCTGATGCTATAATAATATTTAAATATTTTATTGTATTCACATATATGTATGATACCTAACATGTCTGTATTAGTAAATTGTATTTCTCATACTATATCAATTCTGGATCTTTTCTTAGATATGTGCATTGTGTCACTTCTGTTATTTCTAATAGAAATGTATGGATGTTTTGATAGATAATGTAACCACAGTAGACATGAATACACAGTGAGCCCTAACTGAAGCCCTTCCCACTTTCTCTGCCTACTTGCAGTGCGGCAAGTCTGCAACTGCTCGACATCTCGGAAATGGTTGGAACCAAGAGGACAATACAGTACCAAATTGCAAGACGGGGGCAGTCAAATGGCCAAGCCAAAGTCAGAACCAGATGAGAAACACTGTATTAAAACATGAGACAGAAAGTGATCAAAGGCAAGCAGAGGTCAAATTTAGAAGCAACCCAAACATATAGAGAACCAGGAGGACAGCTAGGGAGTCAACGATTATCACTGGTACTGGTATAAGGCCAGTAAGGGGTTTAAATAGAGCACTGAGTACCAGGATCAGAACCTTATAGGTCATGAATCGGCACTCCATTAGTCAAAACACTAACACACAGAAATAGGCTGAGCAATCAACCCACTTCTCCTCCATAAAATACCCATTGTGGGGAGAAAGAGCATTGCATCCTGTTTCTAATAACGCTGTCGTTTCACTGGGTGGCATGGCTTAGCAATGTGTCTCTCCCAGCTCAGTAGTGCTGAAGCTAGAGATCTTGCCGCTGTAGCCCATACATGTAATTTTGTGACAGATAATAGCTCCACACAGTTAGATCATATAATACACTTTTAAAAATACAAGAACATGGTGTGTGTGGCTGAAATGACATATATTCACAAAAGACACATAAAATGTAGAATAAGAGGAGTAGTTTAAGGTAAATGAATGTGGTGAGTACGGCATGTGGTTTAAGAAATGATGCTCCAGAATTCCGATTACATGGAGAATACACATATTTAATAAACAGAGATGTCAGGAGGGGTGAAAAGTCATTTTAAAGTGTAGGGTATCAGTGGGTGAAGGAGCTCAGCATCTTCCATGGAACTGCACATGATTTGTTACAGCATAGTATTTAGTGATGAGCAAAGTATTTTAAAATTCTATTTGACTGTGCTGAATTTCACAAAAACATCCGCTTTGTGACTAATTACTTTGTAACGAAGCGCATGTCTTTTAAGTAGTGAGTGCAATGACAGGGAGTAGCGATTGCGCCGTCCCGCATCATTATATCCCTGAAATGCTGCATTCATACATGATTGCGGCATCTGATATTAATGACAGAGTGTACAGTTAAAAAAATATAATACTTACCTGATCCATTTGCTCAGGATTTCGCACCAGACCTTCAAGCAAGATGGAGGCGAGCAAATGGATTAGGTAAGTATTATTATTAAAAAAAATTTTTACACTATTTCAGGTTAAATGGATTCATGGCAAAATAAATTTATCCTGAAACTTAGATCATGTGTTGGATCATGTGTTAGATGGCAGTGTAGCTTCTCACTTGAACCTAATCTATTCAACCTGAATAATGCAGCTGGATCAGAGGGCAGCCCATCAACAAATCTGACTACATACAGGACTTCATGCATCTATATCACTTAACAAGGATACCCTCTTAGCAAGACAATGACTAAATTGGTTAAAGGGCAAGTGAACATTATGTAAAAAGATTAAAATATGAATCTTCTCCACTGCAATCCATGAAATTTCTACTTTAGATTTTTTAGGCACCACAGAGGCTATAACAAAAAAGCAAGCGATGCACACAAGAGCTGAAAATAAGCCTAGTAGATATTCATCTTGAATAGCATTTATAAGCCTTTAAATATCTACTGTATGTTGAATCACATTAATTATAAAAGATTTGCTGAAGCACCCTACACTTTACAGGACATAGACCAGATAAGTCCTTCCTTACCTGCATCTGGCAAGTATGTCTATAAGGAAAAAATGTTTCTGGAGTGTTTTTTTATGGATCACAGCCTCAGAAATGGTTGGCAAAGCCTACCAGTCAGGTGATGGAAAGTCACAGATTTATGTATGATGCTTTTTATGCTTGATGACCTACTTGAAATATGAGTCATAATAAATCTATTAACAATAGTATTATAAAGTAGGTCCTGTGCACTTGTGTCCCATTATCATGAAAGTTCTGGCCTTATACTCATACAAATCCTACTTTGTGATATTGGATACAGAGTACCAGACAATGGACTTGGTAAGCTTGGAACAATATCAAACCATTAGCTTTAGAATACAGTACTAGGGAACAGACAAAGGACATTGAATAAGGAGAGCATCCCACATTAATTGACAAACCAAGGCAAAGACCAAGACAGGATACCCAGAACTATGATGAAGAAACAACAGCTAGAGGCTGGACAGAATTGTGGACACACAAGCAACAACAATAGGTCAATGTGATTGACATCTTGATGGCTTAATTAGTAAGTGAGAAGAGATGAGCAAACTGATTCTACAGGAATCAAATTCAAATTATGAATTTACCAAAAACTTTGGTTTCTAACGAATTTCACATTTTTGGGATTCGCCCAGCACAAATCTCTCAAAATGGCATCCTGCATTTTATATATCAGCATGCAGGAAAGATGACAAGATGAAGAAGGAGAATCCTATTACCCCATCAGGGAAGGCTTTTCCATAATGACTCAACCAAGTCAGCCTCAACTAATCATAAAAGACTATAACTGTGATGAGAGTAGATAATGTCATAGGCTCTACGTACAGTACAGACGAAAAGTTTGGACACACCTTCTCATTCAAAGAGTTTTCTGTATTTTCATGACTATGAAAATTGTAGATTCACACTGAAGGCATCAAAACTATGAATTAACACATGTGGATTTATATACTTAACAAAAAAGTGTGAAACAACTGAAAATATGTCTTATATTCTAGGTTCTTCAAAGTAGCCACCTTTTGCTTTGATTACCGCTTTGCACACTCTTGGCCTTCTCTTGATGAGCTTCAAGAGGTAGTCACCTGAAATGGTTTTCACTTCACAGGTGTGCCCTGTCAGGTTTAATAAGTGGGATTTCTTGCCTTATAAATGGGGTTGGGACCATGAGTTGTGTTGGGCAGAAGTCAGGTGGATACAGAGCTGATAGTCCTACTGAATAGACTGTTAGAATTTGTATTATGGCAAGAAAAAAACAGCTAAGTAAAGAAAAACGAGTGGCCATCATTACTTTAAGAAATGAAGGTCAGTCAGTCCGAAAAATTGGGAAAACTTCAGGGTGAACTGGTTTTGCATGTGAAATTGCTTCATCTTGACTGTATTTAAAAGTCAGGAAATTGCTACTGAAATTCCTATTACAATGTACTCAGGTGCCATGACACTGCACAACAAAGTGCAATAATAGTTTGCATAGCTCATTTTTTTACAGCTTTTACTCATAGCTATGGCTATAGAAAGCTAAAATTAGAATCAGATTCTGCACACAATATGAATCTGATCAACTTGTTGTAAAACTGGTTATGCCTTTCCACATTCTGTTAAAAGTAGACTGACAATATATAAATAATAGAGGGGTTCGCTCATCAGAACCTAAAGCTATGACCTGTGGCTTAGTACACAAAAACTCCAGGCACCCATTTAAAACTATACAATTCAATTGATTTCAATAGTTTTCTTGTAATGTTTTATATTTTAACATTTATATTGTACTCCTCCTTCACCATTTACTGATTGGGGGTTTCTAGTATTGAGATCTGATATGGGCAGTGAGCTCCAGTCGTTAAAGGGTCAATTTCTATTGCTGTTTGGTAATAACCCACATGACACTATGGGCAAGGAAAACTAACATACACCTCAAGGTAATACATACCTATTGTTCAAGATTTAAAAGCAAACACATGACTATCTAGTAAGTGTAAACAGCACACCCTTGGTAAAGTTAAATAATCATCCATAATAGCCCTAATATCATATATATTATAGTATATTAACCCCTTCCAGATCAAGCCAGTTTTAACCTTTCTGACTAAGCCAAATTTTGCAAACCTACCGTGTGTCACTTTATGTGTTAATAACTTTGGAATGCTTTTAGTTATACAAGTGATAGCATTTCATGAAAAACTTTGGCTGATATGTTTTACTTTTATTCATAAAAAAAATCCAAAATTTACAGAAAATTTGGAAAACTTAGTATACTAAAATTTGAATGTATCTGCTTTTAATACAGATAGTGATAGATTACAATTAACATTTACATATGTCTATTTTATGTTGACATCATTTTGTACATGTCCGTTAGTTTTTTAGGACAATAGAAAGCTGATTTTAGAAGCAAATTTTCAAGAAAATTTTCAGAACCTTTTTAAGAACTAGTTCAGTTCTGAAGTTAATTTGAAGGGCTTATATCATAGAAACTGTCAAAAAAATGACCCACAGCAAGGGTTAAAAGGAAATAACATAGCAATGGTTAACAGCAAAACAAACGTTAACGTTTATTACCCTGATTCTGCAGTTTACAGAAACACCCCACAAATGGTCATAAACTGCTACATGGGCACACCATAGGGCTCAGAAGGGAGGAGCCTCATTTGGCTTTAGGAGGGCATATGTTGCTGGAATGTTTTTCAGATATTATCTAACTTATTGGAGGGGGGTTACTATGGGGGGATGATGTGTCTATGGAGTGGTTTTAGGTCTATGGGGATTCTGTGTCTATGGGAGGGTTGTGTGTTTAAATGGGGGATGCTGTGTCTATGATGGGTTGCTGTGCCCATGGCAGTGATTATGTCTATGAGGATATGCTGTCTCTATGAGGGGATTCTGGGTCTATGAATGGGTTGCATGTCTATGGGGGGATGCTATGTCTATTGGGGGTTGTATGTCTATGGTGGAATGCTGTATGTATGGGAGGATTGAATAACTGTTGGAGTGCTGTGTTTATTGATGGGTTGTATGTCTATGGATGGTTTCTGTGTCTATGGCTGTCTATGGCGGGATGCTTTGTCAATGGATGGGTTCTTTGTCTATGGGGGGAACCTGTGTGGAACTGGGGGGGCAGCATGGCTTGAATTTAATAGTTGGTTGTTGATATTATTGTAAGCCTCCAAGCCAAAGAGAAACCACCATAGTTATGTTATATATATTTTCACACCACAGAAAGAGCCCTCACTCCTCTACATTATGTATATTTTCACACCGCAAAGCGAACCCTCTACATTGCAAGTAGCACAACGCATGAGTGACTAACCACTGTATTTATACAGTCAGTCACACAGTGTTCTGACTACTACAGCTATGTTTGCTTGGCTTAGTGTGAATTTTCTCTTCATCTCCAGGCACTCAGAATCGTGGTTTGGTATGTCAGATGGCACAGTAGTATTATTTGCACCCTCACCGTAATTGTTCCGGCACCAGGACTTAGATACCGGCAAAACCAGAGGCAGAGCCAAGACCGCAGGTAAGGTGGAGGTGTCAAAGTCAGCTGGCATGGGGGGGGCGGAGCCTGTGCCGGAACGTGATGGTAGTGTGAAGCGCTGCTCTGCAACTAACATCACCCTTATAGCCTGTATTCTCAAGCCTGTCGGACGCAAAATGGTCAAAATAGGTGGATCTAAGTCCTTTGACCCACTGGGACCCGGTAAAAGTACCGTACAAGCGGGAAAGATGAAGAAATTTATTAAAAAAGTGGCCTTAGCTTACATTGCCCACGACTCCAAGATGGCGCCTGGAACGCCGCACACAACCAGCATGAAGCAGTAAGCGTCAGAAGGAGGTGAGCGTGGGAGAGAAGAATCCCCACGCCCCAATAGTCTCCCGATCTCTAGGACTTTCCTAAGAGAGGCCTTAGCTGAGGCATTGGGACCTCTTAGAATAGGTATATCCACCAATAAGGAAGATGTCCGCCACATAGGGAGAAGAGTAGAAGCGCTGGAGGAAGCTCAAGCGGCGGCCATTTCGCACCAAACAGCAGTATTCTCAAGCATTGCTCTATGCCAATCTCACCTCAATGCCCTCTATACTTCGTTAGAAGATCAAGAAAATCATGGCAGATGCAATAATCTTAGATTTAGGGGCTGTCACGGGGGAGACAAGGGAAGGTGTGCCCTGTACTTGAAACCCCCCTTCTTTCCCTACCTACTTGCCTCAAACGGCCCTAGGCGGCCGCGGACAACCACGAAGACGTTCCCTATACTGGGTAAGTGCAGAGGGAGGGAAAGGGAACACAGGGAGAGACAAAACACAGACGGAACAAACACAATGATAGAGTAGTCAGCAAGCCGGGTCAAACACAGGAGATAGCGTAAATACCAGGGGTCAAGAGAAGAGAGGTCCAAGTCCAAGTCCAAAGTCAGAGTCCAAATAGCAAATCCAAAACACAAGGTCGCACAAGCACTGATCAAAGTATAAACTAATCACAGGCATCTGAGTGAGGCAGTTGCCATCTTTAAATAGCCCACCCAGGATCATGTGATGTGGCCAGCATCACATGACCTGAGGCGGAGCAAGCTGTCCAAACAATATGCAAAGTAGCCATGTGGTGTGATCAGCACCACATGGCTAAACCCAAACAGAGAATTAACTCATGAAGTGCTGGCTGACAAGACCAGCACTTCAATTCCCTATTGCTCGTCTCTAGGGGGGCGGAGAGGTCCGGCGATGTCGTGCAGAGGGAGCGCGACGCCGACCTCGCGTGACAGGGGCATTCCGGAATCAGTAGCCCGAACCGGACATTCCAGAGACTATAGTGCAAATCAGCCTCTCTCTGCTTGGTCCCGATACGACTCACGAAGTTCTAATAGAGAGAGCTCATAGGGCACTTCGCCCCAAACCACAACCAGGTGAGCCATCGAGAGATATAATTTGCAAGTTTTTACACTACCCTGTAAAAGAAGCAATACTCATCTGTGCTAGAAATACTCCTACCTTGATGTGGGAAGAACACAATATTGCTATATACCAAGACCTTACTCAATCCACATTGAAGAAACGCAGATTTTTTAAACCGCTCACAGATTGCGCAACCAAACACAAAATCCTATATAGGTGGAATTTTCCTTTTGGCCTATCTTTCATACACGACGGCTGCTGCCTCACAGTATCCGCCTTTACCGATCTACACAAGCTATATAATCATCTCGACATAGGGCCACTACCAATTGGCAACTGGGAGATTATTCAAGATCTTGCAAAGCTGCCAGACCTTCCCACGGTTACCCCTTGGGAAACTCCAAGACCTCCTAAACAACAAAGGAGTAAGAGAGCAAATCCAACTTTGACCCCAAGGAGACTTTCACTGGAAGATAAATGAAGAGATCACGAAATGTTCCTGGTCTTAGCAAAATCATAGTCTGCTATCCTTAGATGGTTAACTTTGAATGAATATCTTGCATCTCACCCTCCTCTCTAATATAGGGGTCCTATTCTATGTAGCGACTCTGTATACCCTTTCTTCTCTTCTCACTTTCTCTCCCTACTCTCTATCTTTTTCCGCTCATCACTTTCCTTTCTTCTTCTTCTTCATGCTTTTCTTTTAGGATATACGGCTGATCTAGAAAATTATGTCCTATATCTTCTTTAGGGTGTTATATGATGGTTTTTACCTACTTCCCCCTCTGGAGAAACGTCTTACTACAATTTTCTTATCTACCTCAGATTGGATGTTACAATACCTCCTTTATTGTTTTTATGTTAAGTTTATTTACTATGTTTACTGTTATATTAAACACCACAGGTCACCTTTCGGCCTTCTGGATGTGGGAGAACCTGCCATTATTGGATTATGGTTGGTTCACTTAAGAGGATTACATATCGACAAACCTTACTAATGTACACATAGCTCCATGGGTAATTCCCTTCTAACCTTCAATATAAAACATGGCTGACATATGTGTAGCCTCATATAACGTCAAAGGTTTTCATTCTCCCTCCAAAAGATGTCAGATTTTCTCCTATCTTAAATCAGAAAAGTGTGACATTCTGATCCTCCAAGAGACACACTTTAAGCTTAATAAATATCCCAATCTATCACACTCTTTCTTTCCTGAGTGGTTTCATTGTGGATCTGAATCCTCAGCTTCCAAAGGAGTGAGTATCGGATTCCGGAAAAACCTCCCTTTTACTTATGCCTCTCACATCCAGGATGCCGAAGGTAGATACATTTTACTGAAAGTGACAATTGCCAACCAAATGTATACTTTTGTGAATGTTTATGCTCCAAATGTTAATCAGATTTCCTGGCTTGAAGGAATTCTCTCCTTGGTTGAATCATTTAAGGAAGGTGTGGTGATGTTTGGAGGAGACCTTAATCTAATCATGGAACCCCTTTTGGATTCTTCCTCTCAGAAATCGGCAATTTCTGTTAAAGCTCGTAGACACCTAAAAAGAGCTTTACAAAACCTTGCATTGTTTGATGCTTGGAGATTATTAAATCCCTCCACCCGCGACTACACCTTCTATTCTACAGTGCATGGCTCTTATCAGAGGCTTGATTATTTACTCATCTCTAAAGAACATTTACAATTCTGTACTCGTGCTCATATTGGTACTATACTCTTGTCTGACCATTCTCCTGTGTTCCTCACTATTACAGCACAGTCTTTAGAACCTAAAGCGTTCAGATGGAGACTTAATGAACAACTCATTTCCCCAGGAGAATATCAGCCAAGCTCCCAAAAAGTACTGGAGGAATTTTTCACTCTTAATTCTCTCCCAGAGACCTCACCCCATATACTATGGGATACTCATAAAGCCTACATGAGAGGTCAGTTTATTAGTATGGGTGCTAGACTTAAAAAAGAGAAAAAGGCATTTACGGAAACACTTTTAGCTCAGATCCAATGCCTAGAACTGCTCCATAAACAATCTTTATTAAAAAAAAATATTAAAGAATTATCTGAATTACGTGCTAAGGTAAAAAATCTGCTAAATGCGAACTCAGCGAAATACTATCTACACTTTACTATCTACAGTTTAAATGCTATGCACATGGACACAAGGCGTCTAAATTCATGATGCAGCGTATAAAACAGAGGAAATCTCGGAATTTTATACACAAAGTGAACGCATCTAATGGAAAGGAGGTCTTCAGCACCTCAGCCATAGCACAGCAATTCCAAAATTACTACCATTCGCTGTACAAGTTGCGAGACACTCAGCTAAAAGATAAGACTCTCAACCCCTCACCGGAGGCCATAACTTCCTTTTTAAATTCTTTATCATTACCCACGCTATCAGAGTCTCAAGCAAAACTAGTAGGTGACCCTTTTACTTTAGAAGAATTAGTATCTGCTATTAAACAACTCCCCAATGGGAAATGCCCAGGTCCAGACGGCTTTTCAGCATTATACTACCACACATGTCATCCAATTTTAGCTCCACATCTGCTTTTTGTTTATAATGGCTCCCTTTCTGGTGTCCCCTTATCAGCTGACATGACTAAAGCCCATATCTCATTGATCCCCAAAGAGGGCAAAGATGGTGCCCTGTGCGCCAACTATAGACCAATCTCATTGCTAAATTTAGACTTGAAATTGATGGCCAAAATGCTGGCATTACGTTTGTCAAACTTCCTCCCCAAACTGGTTCATAGGGACCAAGTGGGCTTCATACGAGTCAGAGAGGGAAAGGACAAAACGAATAGAGTCCTTAACGCCATTTATCACTCTAAAAAGCCCAAATATCTTTGGTCCTTCTCAGCACAGATGCCGAGAAGGCTTTGATAGAGTAAATTGGGTCTTTATGAAGCAAACTCTGATTACTTTTGGACTCCCTAGGTCCTTCATTAACGCGGTCTTTTCCTTATACTCAAATGCATCAGCCTCCATTATTATAAATGACACTTTATCCCCCGCCTTTTATATCAGGAATGGCACCAGACAGGGATGCCCATTATCCCCATTACTTTTTATTTTAGTTATGGAATCCCTATTACAAGCAATCAGATGACAATGAAATTAAAGGAGTCCTAATTGGCAATCAGGAACATAAAGTAGCCTCCTCGCAGACGACTTGCTGGTCATGACCACCAACCCGGTACACTCCCTGCCCTGTATAAACCAGATATTAGATCAGTTTAGCTCATTTTCCGACTTCAAAATAAACATGAGCAAATCCCACACAAGATCCAAAAAGATTTAAAAGCTTCCTCCCCTTTCAATTGGGACACGCCATATATTACTTATCTTGGAGTTAAAATGGGGCCCAACCCTTCTTCTTTGTTCGGTCTCAAATATGAGCCCTTATTACAATTAATAGTATCCCAACTCGACTCATATGTACAGTCATATGAGTCATATGTGCAATCATATATGCTTTCCTGGTTTGGCAGAAAAAAAATATAGTTAGGCCCCATTCACACGACCATATGTACATTTCCGCATCTTATCCGAATTTTTGCGGATAAGATGCAGAACCATACGGACCCATTCATTTTTCCATAGGAGAAAAAAAATGCGGAATGCACACTATGTGCATTCCGCATCCGTATATTACAGAAGTTCTCCCGCAAAAAAAATGAAATGTCCTATACTTGGCCGCAAAATCACGTCTGTAGCCCCATTAAAATCAATGGGTCCGCAAAATTGCGGAACACTACAGAAGACTTTTTATACTGATCATGGAATACATACGGTTGTGTGAATGGGGCCTTACTGCTCTTATTTTGCCCAGACTAACATATCTTCAACAAGTTCTTCCTATCTCAATACCAAAAACATTCTATCAGTCACTTAGGAAGCATATTAGCTTGTTTATTTGGGCTGGGAAAAAAAACAAGACTGTCATACTCCACACTCTCAGCAAGCCTAAACCCTTTGGTGGGATTAACCTACCTCATCTGGTTTCCAATCTTCTCAAAATGTCATTCCTCTACCCTCTCCCTTAATACAAATCAAAGATATACTAGCCCACACACCGAAAGCTCTGTTTGAAAGTCTACCTACATGTCTCAAAAACTCCGAAACACCAGTCCTGGCTCTGTTTAATGATGAGGGTACAATTTTAGAGGAAAAAGAACTAGGTCAAATCCTTCCTTTTCTCCATCTTTATTCTCATTCTTACGATCCTTTATAAACAAGCATGTGCCAAAACAGGCACTGCTATGCCCCCTAACATGGATCGAAGGCCTTATTGCAGATAGGAATACACCAACTAAGCTGATCTCAAAAATATACCACAGGATTTGTACTCCTATCCTTATGCCGAAACCAGCATCAATAGGTCTCTGGGAGAGGGATCTGGGAAGCATGTTCACTCCATCAGAAATTTCCTCACTCTTCATAATGCCTCACAAAACCTCTAGATGTGTCTGAACACAGGAGAATGGTTACAGAATTTTAATGAGATGGTACAAAACTCTGGATATCACATGCCTATATAGCGCTAAGGGTTCAGACACATGCTGGAGATGCTCAACAATGAGGGGTTCTTTCTTCCATATCTGGTGGTCCTGCCCTAAGATACAGACTTGGTGGTCCGAGATTTTTGATAACTGCAACAAGATATGTAATTCGGCCATACAGGCCGCTCCCAAATTGGCACTGTTAGGAATCTCAACCACCGACTCTGATAGACCAACTCCACCTCTCTTTAGCTTTCTTCTTAGTGCAGCACGCCTTCTGGTTCCACGTTTTTGGCTTTCACCAGATCTTCCTTTGATTTCCCAATGGATAGAGAAGGTAGATCAAATATACAGATTTGAAGAACTTTCCACATGGGAGAATCGCACGATTGGGAAACATAAAACTCGATGGAAACCTTGGATTATTTTCCGGAAGTTTTAAAGACTTACATTTTACTGTTTTGATTCCTTCAAGCAAGGACTATACTCAATTCAGGGTCTACCCTGACCTCTGGGCCCATACAACCAGCTGGCCAGTAAGCAGGTCAAGCAGCACAGCAATTCCCAGCTTATTGGCCAGCTGTATCTGACAAACACAGACATGAGCCATTAGGAAACCAATACAGGGAAGACAAAAGCGCCTCCAGCTCACCCTTGGCAAAGCAGCACACAGAAGTAGAAGGCATCACGAGAAGGTCCAGCACAACAAACCCAGTGATTTACTTCTAATCTGCTGGCTGCTACTGGTTAAGCATTACTGCAGCATGTTTTCAAGTCAGAAAAGAGGTGGGACTATTCAGTTTGGCTGGGCCCCCCAACCTCACGGGTCCCAAAGCAACTGTGTAGGCTGCTTCTTAATGGTACGCCACTGAGGAACCCATACAGTGAAAGCCTCCAAAAAGTAACTTCATTTTGGAAACTATACCCCCCATGGAATATATCAAGGGGTGTGTTTACGGCCCTACTAAACCAATAGCTGATAACTGAGATGCTTGTTAACACTACAGGGGCAGTTTTTATGACCCTTCCAATACTTGCTCATTCCAAGAACATTTGTGCCTTCACTCATATAGCTGATAAGATGATATAGAAACCTTCAACACCACAAGAGTTGTTCCTATGGTTTTTATATTTATTTATTTTATGCACTTATATAGCGCTACTATATTCCGCAGCTCTTTACAGACATTAGCATCCAACTGTCCCCAATGGGGTTCACAATCTAAGGTCCCTATCAGTATGACTTTGGAGTGTGGGAGGAAACCGGGAGTAGCCGGAAGAGGAAACCAATGCAAAAAATTTGATGCAGGAATTAGAACCGTTTCGAACCCAGGACCCCAGCACTGCAAGGCACTAGTGCTAACCACTGAGCCACCATGCTGCCCACATGGTATATATCATAGGCTAGCAAGATCATCTACATGATTACCCAAATACCACTTAAAACAAGATGCTGTTCATAGTCCAGGAGGTTATGTGGCAACATCCATGTTCAGTGATATCACTAACCCTTCACAGCTTTTTTTAATTAGGTGACCATGCGAAGGTTTGCTGGCACAGAGTGATGCAACAGGTCATTGTCTGCTCACCCTGAGAGGTAATAATGGTAGCAGTCAGTGTTTTTATGGGTTCAGCTCTCCTTGAAAGATGCCCACGAATGGCATAGAAATGAGTTTAGAGTTAGGTACCCATCTGTATCGAGGTCACCTTGCTGCTGCAAAATATATCTGCTAAGAACCTCTGATTGCATATTAGGTGAGGTATTAGGTTGTATATAGATCATACACAGTTAGTTTGAAGAATGTTGCTATGCCTCTGTGACTTTCCCTTTAATTGTGACTGTGCACCTGCGTTTTTGTTCTACCATGCAAGATGCACTGATTTATTCTGTGATTGGTTCACCACAGGCATTCTCCAGAAATGAATGTTCAGCAGCCCGTGCAAAATGAAAATCGCAATTTTCCCACAGATATAGAATTTCATTGCCCAATGTGTTTTGCCCAGCTCGTGCAATCTGAGAGTCACACCTTAAATTGTTAGACTGATTCTACTGGGCACGGAAATGCCAAAAATTTGGATGTAAGCTGCTGTATATTCATATGAAAAGGCTCAGTAGGGAAGGGATGCCATTTGACTCATGGAGTGTTGATTTTGCTTGAATGGTTTTTGGGTGCTACATCATATGTGCAGAGACCCTGAGGTATCTATACAGTGGACCTTTTTTGGAAACTTAACCCATGAAGAATTTTACCATAGGTATTTAGCAGAAATTAATGAGCAGAGAACTGTGCAAAATGAAAACTGGAATTTTACACACAGATATGACATTTCAGTGCCCAGTATGTTTTGCCCAGCTGGTGCCATCTAAGACATACCACACTCCTTAAATTGTTAGTTGGTTTCTACTAGGTATGGAAATGTCACAAATGTGAATGTACACTGCTGGTTGGGTATGCTGCAAGCTTCAGAAGGGAATGACCGTCTTTTGACTTTAGCGATGCAGATTTTGACGGATTGGTTTACGGGCACCATGATGCTTTCAAACAGCCTCTGGGGTAGTAGGACAATCATTTTCTGAGGACCATAGTTTTTTTTTTCTCTCAATGGAGCTGTATGAAGGCTTATTTTTGTAGGATAGGTTGCTTATCAGTGGTAGTATTTTGGGGTGCATACAACTTTTTGATCGCTTTAATTTCACTTTTTGGGAAGCAGGATGACGAATAATAATTATAATCTTTATTTATATAGAGCACCGCTAACATATTCCATAGCACTTAACATTGAGAGGGTCCAGGTACAAATAAAATTATATATTACATTGCAACAAACAAGTCAACAGTTATAATAAGAAGAGTGAGTGCCCTGCTCGCAAGAGCTAACAATCTACATTATCTCACAAAAGTGAGTACATCCATCACATTTTTGTAAATATTTTATAATATCCTTTTATGAGACAACACTAAAGATATGACACTTTGACACAATTTAAAGTAGCTAGTGTACAGCTTGTATAACATGGGAATTTGGGGTGCCCTCAAAATAACTCAACACATAGCCATTAATATCTAAACTGCTGGCAACAAAAGTGAGTACACCCCTAAGTGAGAATGGCCAAATTGTGCCCAATTAGCCATTTTCCCTCCCCAGTGTCATGTGACTCGTTAGTGTTTCAAGTTTTCAGGTGTGAATGGGGAGCAGGCATGTTAAATTTGGTGTTATAGCTCTCACACTCTCATACTGGTCACTGGAAGTTCAATATGTCACCTCATGGCAAAGAACTCTCTTTGAGTGCCAACACCCTGAAACTGAGCTGCAGCACGGTGGCCAAGACCATACAGTGGTTTAATAAGACAGGTTCCACTCAGAACAGGCCTCGCCATGGTCGACCAAAGAAGTTGAGTGCACATGCTCAGTGTCATATGCAGAGGTTGTCTTTTCAAAGTAGACATATGAGTGCTGCCAGCATTGCTGCAGAGGTTAAAGGGGTGATGTGTCAGCTTGTCAATGCTCAGACCATACGCCACACACTGCATCAAATTGGTCTGCATGGCTGTCGTCCCTGATGGAAACCTCTTATAAAAATGATACACAAGAAAGCCCCCAAACAATTTGCTGAAGACAAGCAGACTAAGGACGTGGATTACTGCAACCATGTCCTGTAGTCTGATGAGACCAAGATAAACTTATTTGGTTCAGATTGTGTCAAGCGTGTGTGGCAGCAACCAGGTAAGGAGTACAAAGACAAGTGTATCTTGCCTACAGTCAAGCATGGTGGTGGGAGTGTCGTGGTCTGGGGCTGCATGAGTGCTGCCGGCTGTGGGGAGTTACAGTTCATTGAGGGAACCATGAATGCCAACATGTACTGTGACATAATGAAGCAGAGCATGATCCCCTCCCTTCGGAAACTGGGCCGCCGGGCAGTATTCCAAAATGATAACGACCCCAAACACACCTCCAAGATGACCACTGCCTTTCTAAAGAAACTGAGGGTAAAGATGATGGACTGGCCAAGCACATCTCCAGACCTAAACCCTATTGAGCATCTGTGGGGCATCCTCAACCGGACGATGGAGCACGAGGTCTTTAACATCCACTAGCTCTATGATTTTGTCATGGAGAGGTGGAAGAGGATTCCAGTGGCAACCTGTGAAGTTCTAGTGAACTGCATGACCAATGACCAAGGCAGTGCTAGAAAATAATGGTGGCCACATGAAATATTGACACTTTGGGCACAATTTGGCCATTTTCACTTAGGGGTGTACTCACTTTTTTGCCATCATGTGCCAGTAAGAAATGCCCCCAGTGCCAGTAAAAATGCCCCCATGCGCCAGTAAAAATGCCCCCAGTGCCCCCAATAGAGCTCCGGTCCATGACTGCACCAATAAAAAAAATAAACACTTATACTTACCTCCATGAAGCTGGCAGCGATGCGATGCAGGCCTCTTCCGGCCTGTGTCCCACGCTGCAGCCTATCAGAGGAACGGGCAGGGGAGACACCTCTCCCTCCCCTGCCCCGCAATACAGGCATCTGTATCGCCGTCCTGAGGAGCGAGCGAGCGAGCATGCTCGGCCGCAATTTTCGAGTAGTAGTGTACGCATCTTCTAATCTGTACGCTAATGCGTACGCATCTTGTAATTTGTACGCATTAGCGTACAAATTTATAAGATGTGTACGCATTAGTGTACAGATTAGAAGATGCGTATGCATTAGCGTACAGATTATAAAATGCGTACGCTACTACTCGAAAATTGCTCCTGAGCATGCTCGCTCATCTCTAAAGCTTAACTTTATTCTGCTGGTCAGTAAAATTACAAAGATGCCAATTTTATAGATTAAAAAAAAAAGTTTTGCCACTTTTACACAGTTAAAGCATTTTTTGAATGAAAAAAAATCATGTTTTTGTATCAAAATTTTCTGATAACCATATTTTATTTTTATTGCTCTAGCTACTGTCCTGTACGATGGCTGTTTTTTTTGCAGTGACGTTTTCATTTGTAGTATTTTAGGGTACATACAGTACAACATTTTAATCACTTGATATTAAGAATTTTGAGATGTGAGGTTGCCAAAAAAGAACTGTTCTAGTATAGTTTAATTTTTTTACAGCATTCACCTGATGAGGTAATTTTTTTTATAGATACCATTGTTACTGATTCAGCGATACCTAATATGTCAATTTTTTGATTTTTTTTCTATTTCTATACAATTGTAAATGATAAATAATTAAAGTTTTATATAGTAAGTGTAGCAGTAATGCAATTATTAATGCCAATTTATCCTTATTTCCAGTGTTTGCATGTGCGCATAGAGCAGTGTGCTGCTGCATATAGTGTTTGTTTGCTTTTGCATTACAGCCATGGTAGTTTGCACATGTACTTTATTTCATATTGTTTAAAGGTGCTGGTCTAATTTTGTTTTTTTGGTTTTGCATAGTAAATGGCTTGAGGGGAAGGGGCATTTTAACACTTGAAACTTATTCATTAATTTTTTATAAAACATTTTATTTTAGTCTCACTAGGGGGCTTCAACTTTTCAACTTTTGAGGGCTTTTGCAATGATGCTGTATTGTAATGCATTGTAACTGTCAGTTTTACACTGACAGTTTGCCTATGAGACTGTGCCTGAGGCTGGGCCTCATAGACTTTCTATAGCTTGCAGACTTTGAGGCCTTTGTAAGACCTCAGGCTGCCATAGCAACCATCGGGGAGCCTATGGAGTGAGCCCTCTCCATCTGTAAACCGCTTACATGCGGTGCTCAGCATTGACCGCCACATCTGAGGGGTTAAACCACCAGGGTCGGAGTTGTCACCAAAGCGGGCAGTTACATCAGGGGCCTGTTTTGATTGAGTGAGCACAGCTCATGTGTCCCATTCAGTATGCCGTATGTGCACTACTCACAAAAAGTTAGGGATATTTGGCTTTCG
Organism: Rhinella marina; assembly: GCA_900303285.1. Taxonomy (NCBI): domain Eukaryota; kingdom Metazoa; phylum Chordata; class Amphibia; order Anura; family Bufonidae; genus Rhinella; species Rhinella marina. The sequence goes on along the minus strand of ONZH01001302.1, from coordinate 52,180 downwards.
GATGAAATTTGTGGAAAAGGTAGAAAGTTCACGCTAGAGTGATATTATATCATGAAAGTAGGGCATTTAAGTTGAAGCATGCAATGGTAATTTCTTCATCTCAAACTATTTAGTGAAACAAAAGCCAACAGTGGCCACTTCCCTCTGAGAACATTCTGCTTGAAGCCTTGCAATTGTGAGGTACTGTTGATCAATTGTTAGGTGTCGTCTTGGTCTCATGATGTCAAAATTTTAACAACATGATGAGGAGGACTGTTTAAACACCAATTCTAATTGAACCAGGAAATTTATTGGATATATTCATGGATCAAACACCTGTTGTGAATTTTGCCGTTAAGCTTTTTGTTAGAGAACAGCAAGTTGTGCAAAAAGTACCGAAACATTGAACAGTTGGACATTCAATGTGCATTCAAAAGTTTATAGAAGGTCACATTAAGTTCACCTGTAAAGGTTAGAGTGCATTTTAGGTTCATCCAACTGTTTGTGAGTAGTGTATTATATATATATATATATATATATATATATATATATATATATATATATATATATATATCTATATAGACTTTTGCATTCATAAACTTGCATTTTTACATTTTTTTAGATACAACAGAGCAGTAACAAAATGGTAACAAAGATCCTATCCTTCAAGAACAATATTCATTACTGTGTGTGTTCCTAGGTGAGGCACAGGCTACAATGGATGTCTATCATCCATTTCAGCCTGGGCCTCATTCCCCGACAGTGTTCTCTCCAGCAGGCAGGATGTAGTGACATTGCCTGAAGGACTGAGTATAAGGGCACTCGGGCTGATGATCATCTCCTGGCCTATTCTAGTCTATGCATTGCAGCAATTAAGTTGCAGTATTGCTCCTGCTGGGGAGAGTGGGATGTGTTCTGTTCATCGGGAGAATGGGACTAGGTGAGTATTACTGATTTTTTATTCTATTTACAGCACTGGGGGCCTTCACTTATATTAGGGGGAGTAGTACTGTGATGATGACTAAGGGGGCATAACTACTGTGTGGAGGCACTAAGAAGGTATAACTTCTGAGTGGGATGGGGTTTTTTGGCAAGTGTGGATGGTCTTGACCATCCGTGGGAAGAGGGAGTTGTGGGTAATTTGCTCTGAAGGGGCGACCAGTTCAAAAATTTGTTGTAGGACTCAAACTTTTCTAGTTATGCTCCTGCACTAACTGCTCTCTCTCATGATCTTCACCTATTCTGGGAACTTAACCTCAAATCACTCACCTTCCCCTTCACCATTCCAACACTATATGTGTTGTCTGCACTTCCTACCAGTGCTATTTTGTCTCAGCCATGTAGGGCAAATGTTATGGCAGGAAGCAATTAAATGACAAACCACGTAGGCCAGGTCCAGGTAAGTGAGAGAGCACTTGTGTGCAGGTCTTATTCATAGATATCTGTAGAACACCTTAGAATACGCTGTTACAGCAATACAAGTGTACACGAGTCAGCTCTTGTATAATGATGCCCATGATTTCTCAGTTCTGTTGATATTACATCATTTGTGGCAGATCAAATGCAACATGACAGACAAACAAATATAGATAAAGAAACAAGAGATTATTTGTAAGATTTTTCCGACACTTCAATATCAGTTCTGCAAATAAAATGTACAAACCCATCAAAGTGTTTTAGCATTCCTAAACATCAGCAGTTTTATAGGATTTGTTATTTTTTTTAGAGTATTTTGCCTACACAGCCAGCCTCATCATTTAAATCAAGTGGCTTAGTCATATGTTGTTTACTAGATTAAAATATTATTCACATGTATAACTTAAAGCAACTCTTTTACTAAGACACATTTATTCTTAGAATATGTGTAGCAATCACCTAAAATTGTTCCTTATCTCACTGGCACTCTATTATTCTGTATGTATCATTCTGCCCATGCTATAATATAAATTCTCTCTCCATGTACTGACATCCTGGTGAGCCTGTGATAGACTTTTGTTTATATACAGCAGCCAATCTGTAGGGGGAGGGACAGAACAGCTGTCTGAACCAGTGAGGAGACAGTAGGTGTGTTTAGGACTACAAACACTACAGGGGAGATGTATAATTCCCTAAACGCCTGAAAAGTGGTGTTAAAAAGTCGCAGGTGTAACTTTTAAAAAATTGTCGCATCTCCCCTTTTTTTTCTGTGCTCACTGCTTTTCTAAAAGGGGGCATGGCCAGACTCAGCAACAAATTTATCTTAATTTACACCAGTTTTCTGGCGTAAATAAAGACAGAAGTCTACAGCAGCTCTGCGCTGTCATAGATTTCTGGTTAGGTGCACAGACTGCAGGCGGATGTGCCTAATTTATGAGGAGACATACGCCTTGTCATCAATTAGTCACATCCTCTGGCAGTGCAGGGAATATCAAGAGAGCGTCAGTCTTAATAAATCTCCTCCTATATTCCTATAAAGACATTTAGCTCCCCCAAAAGGAGTCACAGGGCCCCTAAAACTATAAATCTTTATTCACACCTATTACAATTATTTCCTTGTAGGGCAGGTCCAAGGAACATATAGGCCCTGATTTATCATACCTTCACTCAAGAATTCTGGCACCAAAAAGTCGCAAAATAGGGCTTGTTGCAACTTTTTTGCACTCCCGTGCGCAAAATTTATGCGATTTCGCAAAAATTTGCGCCTTTTTACACTCACTTGCTCAAATGTGTACATCACTCACTCCAGTTTTGTAATATGGGTGGAAAAGTGGGTGTGGTTAGCTATGTTAATGAGTTTCACTCCAGATTTATCATTGAGACTTTTTAAAAAAAGTCGCAAATAAGTCTCAGTCTCACTCCAGGAGGAGGGTGGAGGAGGAAAAGTGGAGGACCTTCTCTAGACAATAGTGTTAGGTTTAAAGACACGCCACATTTATCAAACAACCGGTGACATTTGATAAATGTGACACAAAGTATTCCAACATAGAAGCAAGCAAAATTGACTTCAAATATTCTCCTAATGATAAATTCCCCCCAGAGTGTGTTCAAATAAACAAAGAACCTACTGTGCTTACAATTCTGCTGAACTACTTAACCTCTTAAGGATTGGAGCAGTTTTTGTTTTTGTGTTTGCCTTCCTGCTTTGAAAGAGCTGCAAAATGTAAAATTTGAAAGTGAAAGAACCCACATTTCCACCAATGTTTTTGGGTTTTGCTATTACGGTGTTCACTGTGTCCTAAAAACAAAACGAGAAGCTTATTCTGCAGGTCAGTACAAAGTACAATTACAAATATAACAAATCTATGTAGTTTTATTATTTATTTTTTTACATTTTATACAGGATTATGTGAGTACTTGATTTTTGAGAGGCACACTGTAGTTTTTATTGGTATAATTTTCAGGTACTTTTTTTGATGGGCGGGGGCATGGTGAAAAAGATGGCAAATTGCACACTTATTTTTTCACTGCGCAGGAGAAATATTTTTATATTTTAATAGTTTGGCCATTTTGGGAGGTGGCTATACTTATTGTTTATTATTATATGTAAAATTATAAAAGGGGGTTCATTTAAATTTTTTTTTGTAAAAAATAACGAAAGTTATTTTTAGACTTTAACATGAAATCCTCTTTTCACTTGTACCATAGACCGCAACAGAAATGTGATTTTCGCTAGCTGTCTGTAGAGCTATGCTCTACAGGCATGACTTTGCAGGCAGCCGACTATGAAAGGCCTGAGAGCCTTCAAAAGGCCCCAGGCGACCATAGCAAACAATTGCAGCTCTTCAGGGGCTGTGTAACCACTCAGATGCAGTGGTCACTATTGACCATGGCAACTAAGGTGCTAAATGAACGGGATCAGAGTTAATTCCAATTCCAGATCATTATGACTCCGCATTACACAGCTGACACCCGCTACATATAGAGAGAGTTCAAGTTGTGAACCTGTTTCATACATACCCATGACATACTGGTACATCATTTTTTGTTATGGGGTTAACAATTTATTCCCCCCCCCCCCTAGGTTTTTTTTTTTTTAAATAGACTTTTTTCTCTTGTAAAAAAAAAATACATCACTTTTCTTTCAATACCACAAAGTGCAAGTAAGATATGGTACTTTTTAAAATCGTATTGCCATTTCATAATATCTGTTTTTGGTACAGGGGATGTATGGGATATGGTCACCAGAGGTGGGGCATGGTGTGTCGTGTGGTGGCCTATTTTTTAATTTGGTCTTTGATTTATTTATTTTTTTACACTTTGTGCCATCTATAAAGCCATACATAACCTGTGGAAGCCATTGTTGATTTCTCCTGTAAAAGGGGCTGATATATTAGCCGCAGTTACAGGGGGAATACAGCCCCTGCGGGCTTAACTGTTGAAGCTCACTGCAGAGCTAATCTAGGTCTGCTAAAGCCCAACAGCTCATGCAAACACCTAGCTAAAGACATACTAGACTGGTAGCATCTATAGTCACTGACGTACATAGGTTTGCTATTGGGGAGATCTCTGCTTAACAAATAAGCTAAACAACATTTTTTTTTATGCCACAGTTAATATACCCAAAGTTCCTAATAGTTCCAGACCAGTGTGTTATTTTACATAGGTTGATATACAGTATTTTATATGTGCATTATCTTCTCTTTATATACACTATATAAACAAAAGTATTGCAACACCTACACATTATACCTACAGAAGCTTTATGCCATCCCATTCTAAATTAATAGGCATTAATATGGAGTTGCCATTTGACCCTTCAATGTATCATCAGAAAAATAATTTTTGATGATGTTTTTAATTTTCTATGTATTCCATATCCATATATTTTAAAATAAAGAGATAAAATCCTGCGGTTTTCACACTGGCCACTAAGCTTAATAATTGGTTTGGTTTATACAGATCACTTTACTGCAGTTAACTCTGCAGTTAACTTTTCTAATCCTGCCATGGTATCATCTCTGTGTATAGATAAGGCGGGATCCACCATTCACAATAGGTGATTGTCAGAGATCATCTATTCTTTACCTTATACAATAACCTCTGCACAGGTCACAGAGTATGCCTAGAAAACTCTTCCATAGAAGTCAATGAGGTCCCCCCTTACCACTGTGTCTATGGCCCATGCGGCTGCTGTAAAGAAATTCTCTTGCTCTAAATGCTCTATTTCTAAATGCTAACTAAACTACAACTTGACTCGCAAAAAACAAGCCCTCATACAGCTACATAGATGGAAAAAAAAAAAAAAAAACATATCTCTTGGAAGGGGACGATGAAAAAAATGAAAAAAAAGGCTTGGTCAGTAAGGCCCAAAACAAGCTGGTCATTAAGGGATTAAACGCTTACACTTTGCAAGAATGATACAGTTGATCATGGAATATGTAGGAGGGTACAAATTTCACAAACTGAGTCATCGAAATGGTGGCATCCTATTACAGTACCGCACTGAAAATCAGTGAGCTCTTTAGAATGACCCATTCTTTCACAGATGTTTGTAAAGGTAGACTGCATAGCTACGGACTGGATCTTATACACTTGTGGCAATGGGACTGAATTAATGAATGAATTCAGTAATTAAAGGGGTTATCCCATGGAAAATATTCTACAGTTTTCAAACTAGCACCTGGATCTGAATACTTTTGTGACTGCATGTCACTGAGTTAATCAATAAAATGTATCTGTATAGAACCACCAGCTGTTTTTTTCCCCCTTATTTCTGTGTCCGGCTCACTGAGATGGCCACACACGCTCAGTTTAATCATAGGGAGAGCATGGACACGGCCCCTTATTTGCAGCAGAAAAGACATTCCCCCTGAGCTGTAAGCTTGATATAAATCTAGCAGAGCAATGAGTGGGGAGATCTCTGTATCCATGTGAGGTACAGGGCTGGTTCTAGCTTTGTTAGAAAGAGATCGACATGGAATGGGTGGACTACAGTACCCAGAAAGATTATTAAAATTAGGGTTATTTACTTAAACTTAGAAAAAAGACAACTTAGGGGAGATCTAATAACTATGTATAAATATATTCGGGGTCAGTACAGAGATCTCTCCCATGACCTATTTATCCCGAGGACTGTGACGAGGAGACATCCTCTGCGTCTCGAGGAAAGAAGGTTTGTACACAAACATAGAAGAGGATTCTTTACGGTAAAAGCAGTGAGACTATGGAACTTTCTGCCTGAGGAGATGGTGATAGCGAGTTCACTAAAAGAGGGGCCTGGATGTATTTTTAGAGTGTAATAATATTACAGGTTATACTTTTAGATTTCTGGTGAGTGAGTATTCTGGATCAACCTGAGTCGGAAATGCATTTTTCTTCCCTAAAATGAGGCAAATTGGCTTCTACTTCATAGGTTTTTTTTTTTTTGCCTTCCTCTGGATCAACTTGCAGGATAACAGGCTAAACTGGATGAACAGATGCCTTTTTTCAGCCATACAAACTACTTTGTTACTATGTATACTACATGATGTCTGATTTTTATTTTTTACACTAGTCATGGGATAATCCCTTTAAGAGGCATGTCCCAATAGTTTTGCTCAGCAGGAGAAAACGACAGAATAGTAGCAATAAACTAATTCCTAGCATGTGCCTTTAGACCCTCTCAGTAAGCTATGGACCACTGTTTCGGCAACTTCAGATAGCATCGCCACAACTGGATTGCTCTGTTTGGAAAATATAACTTTCACTGATATTAGAGATGAACAAAATTTGTTTCTAGTCCTATTCAGTCGATTCCACCATCTGATTTTATTTGGTCTGAATAAATTCAACCCAAATTATAAGTGCCCCAATTGCCCTGAAAAGTCATGAATGACACCATGAGATTTCTTAGGACTGTATCAAACACCTTTCAAGCTTTTTAATGCCAATACAGCACTAATAATGTCAAAGTAGCAGCAACATATATGGCAATGAGTAAATGGATGGTAGATGTTGGTATTATGCCCCTTTCACACGAATCTACAGGGCTGGACTCCGGCACTGACTGGGATCGCATATAATGCTATGCGATCCCTGTCAGTGCAGAGTCCAGCCCTGTAGATGCGTTGCGGGAGACATGCGAGTCTCCCGCTCGTGTGAAAGGGACATTAAACAGCCTTAAAATACACTGCATTGTCAATTTTTTTAAGTAAAAATTTGCCCAAAAAACTATCCCTTTCTGGTGGCAGATACCACCTTCTCTGTCTTTTGATCTGTAAAATGGTGGCTGCCATTTTGAACAATTCATGTGGGACAAATTCCAAAAGTTTTGTATTCACCAAAATTAGAATCTTTTGGGAAATTCATGACTAATTCTATTCATGCAGAACTGATTTGCTCATCTGTAATTGATATCTATGGATTCCATTGGTCCTCTGGAAACAGCTCTTGAACAATAAAATGTTATCAAGATTGAGGACATAACAACTGCAGTTCCAAAACACAAATGGGTCCGGAGGGGTAGTGGGGTCCGATATGAGAGTGAAGAGACTGTTCAGTTATGCCACGGAGGATATCTTGTCTATATTATATTATAGCAAGCAAATAAAACATTTATAAGCAAAACACTCATCTCTTATTTTGTAGCCAGTTTCCATTTTCCAAATGCAATTTCAAGTTCTATGTTCATATTCTAAATCTTGCAAGACAGCTTATTTCTTATCGCCGGAAAGATCAAATTCCATGAGTGAATATAGAGTATTCTATTTAAGTTATTGAGACTGTAACAGCACTGTGTTATTTATGCTAGTGTTTAATGTCAGATTGCCTGCATGCAGTAGCATCATAATTGGCAATTCCTTATTTCTTAGATGGTGCATGTAATCATTTAGGTATTCCCAGCTGTATATATTTTTCCATGATATTGAATTCTTCTACAGTCGTTCCTGGAAATGCGCTATACGTTTCCCTGCCTATCGTCAGAGCCCTATGTGAAAAGTAAACCAGTATCGGACCGCTGTCAAGTGTATTGAAGGTACAGGGAGAGGCCAGTGAGTTTTTCTTGGGTTTCCAGTTCAGGGGTATAGTGGGTATTGTATATTTAATCACACTATAGTTGAATGTATTGGATGTAATGCAAGGGTACTGCTTCATCAGATATAAATTAAATTATCTAAGTCAGACTTTGGACAGATTGTATAGATTACAGTTGAAAGAGTAGTCAATGTCAGGCATGTCTGAAGATTTTTCAGGAAGAATGAACAAATCCTTTAATTTTTCAGATTATTGGTCAGGTTGTCCTGTGCAGAATTAATTAAAAAAAGGGGTTATCCAGGAAATGATATTCATCACAGATCTGCAGGGGTGCGACACCCAGGACCCCACCGATCAGCTGTTAGAAGAGGCTGCAGCCTCCTCCTAGACCAGTGACATCACAGGACACTGGTCACATGGCCTAGTTGCAGCTCCGCCCCATTCAAGTTCAGCTACAATACCAAGCACTACAACTATACAATGTACAATGTTCTTGGAAAGCTGCTGGGAGTCTGCATTGTTCACAAGAGCTGCGGTGAGCACAACGGCTCCCTGAAAAAGCTGATGGACGAAGGTGCCAGGACTTGGTCTTCTGCTGATGTGATAATAATGACCTATCCTGAGGATCATTATCATTTTCCAGATAACCCCTTTAATAATATTATATATTTTGGAATATACTTTAGACTTGTATGTGATTTAGCACAAGGGGGACATTTACAAATTACAATAGCCTCTGGATACAATATTTTCCACATACAATGGGCCATCGTAAATTGAAACTACAAAGTGAAAAATGGAGTTGAGCACACTCTTATTTAGGAGATCATGGGTGTCAATTGTGATTGTGTTTAAAATAATAGAAGATCATACAAAGCAAATAAATGAATAGTATTGGTTTTGCTATGATTGTATTGTAAAGTGTATATAGCACAGTACAAAAACAAGTCCACAACAATATAGATTAAATAAAAATTAAAAGGAAAAAAGGAGAAATATAAAATATAAAAATGTGAAAGATTAGATGCCACATAGAAATCTGTTGCCAGCTACTGAGGAAGGGGAATTGCAGTCCCCGAAACGCGTTTAGCCTACTGGATACCTTGAGAAATCTACAGTGTCACAAACTATTGGAAACAAGCCCAATACTATAATATTGATTCTTATCATCCAGCATAAAGGAACGAAGTGGATATATGACACAAAGAAACAGCTAACAATTAACTACAACCAACGGACTATTACTATTACTATTACTATCACCATCACTATTCCGGCAGCTCCAGCGCGCCAAATATCTCCACGTGGGACGCCACGTGGGGACGCCGCTGGTAAACAAGAAAAAGGCGCGCATAGGTAGAAGCGTACTGTTTGTCCCTGTAAACGCGGAGACGCCGCAGCTACTGAGAAGCCGACCAGCTGTTTACCTCTGCGAGCGTCCACACAGGGAGACATCGCACGTACCGAAAAGAAAGACTACGACACCTACCTAGAAGTACCGCACAGCAGAAAAGGGTAAAGTACTAATCTATTAATCCATTATTATATACCCATCTGCAATAAGCATCATATCATAATATATCACATATGACCACTCCTTCTAAATACATGTGCAAATATTTCCTATAGGAATTGGGCATTCCTAGTTCCAACCAGACCATTCAAGGAGGATATTCCCACGTGTTATTGACTATTCAAGGAACAGATTTCTATGTGGCATCTAATCTTTCACATTTTTATATTTTATATTTCTCCTTTTTTCCTTTTAATTTTTATTTAATCTATATTGTTGTGGACTTGTTTTTGTACTGTGCTATATACACTTTACAATACAATCATAGCAAAACCAATACTATTCATTTATTTGCTTTGTATGATCTTCTATTATTTTAAACACAATCACAATTGACACCCATGATCTCCTAAATAAGAGTGTGCTCAACTCCATTTTTCACTTTGAATTTTCACTTTTGCCAAGACCTTGTGGATAAGGTCTATTTGTTGAAGCACCTCGCTTTCAATACTTTTTGAATAGTGAGCCACTCATATATTTTCACAAATTGTAAATTGAAACTAGACAACATATGATGTCTCAGAATCCAATCCAACCAATTGGCAATGCCATTTCACTAGTAGGACACATTTATTTGTTGTCTAGCATTTAATCTGCAGTACTATGTGGTACTACATACAGTGCCTTGCGAATGTATTCGGTCCCCTTGGAACTTTTCAACCTTATGCCACATTTCAGGCTTCAAACAAAAAGATATAACATTTTATTTTTTTTGTGAAGAATCAACAACAAGTGGGTCACAATTGTGAAGTGGAACAAAATTAATTGGATCATTTAAAATTTTTTTGTAATAATAAAACTGAAAAGTTGGTCGTGCAAAATTGTTCGGCCCATTTACTTTCAGTTCAGAAAACTCACTTTAGAAGTTCATTTTGGATCTCTGAATGATCCAATGTTGTCCTAAATGACTGATGAAGATAAATAGAATCCAACTGTGGGTAATCAAGTCTCTGTATAAATGCACCTGCTCTGTAATAGTCTCAGGGTTCTGTTTAAAGCACAGAGAGCATCATGAAGACCAAGGAACACACCAGGCAGGTCCGTGATACTGTTGTGGAGAAGTTTAAAGCCGGATTTGGATAACAAAAGATTTCCCAAGCTTTAAACATCCCAAGGAGCACTGCGCAAGCGATCATATTGAAATGGAAGGAGTATCAGACCACTGCAAATCTATCAAGACCCGGCCGTCCCTCTAAACTTTCATCTCAGACAAGGAGAAGACTGATCAGAGATGCAGCCAAGAGGCCCATGATCACTCTAGATGAACTGCAGAGATCTACAGCTGAGGTGGGAGAGTCTGTCCATAGGACAACAATCAGTCGAACACTTCACAAATCTGGCCTTTATGGAAGAGTGGCAAGAAGAAAGCCATTTCTCAAAGATATCCATAAAAAGTCTAGTTTACAGTTTGCCACATGCCACCTGGGAGACACACCAAACATGTGGAAGAAGGTGCTCTGGTCAGATAAAACCAAAATCCAACTTTTTGGAAATAATGCAAAACGATATGTTTGGCGTAAAAGCAACACAGCTCATCACCCTGAACACACCATCCCCACTGTCAAACATGGTGGTGGCAGCATCATGGTTTGGGCCTGCTTTTCATCAGAAGGGACAGGGAAGATGGATGGAGCCAAATACAGGACCATTCTGGATGAAAACCTGTTGGAGTCTGCAAAAGACCTGAGACTAGGACGGAGATTTATCTTCCATCAAGACAATGATCCCAAATATAAAGCAAAATCTACAATGGAATGGTTCAAAAATAAACGTATTCAGGTCTAAGAATGGCCAAGTCAATGTCTAGACCTGAATCCAATTGAGAATAGTGCAAAGAGCTGAAAACCGCTGTTCACAAACGCTCTCCATCCAACCTCAAAGAGCTCGAGCTGTTTTGCAAGGAAGAATGGGCAAGAATTTCAGTCTCTAGATGTGCAAAACTGATAGAGACATACCCCAAGCGACTTGCAGCTGTAATCGCAGCAAAAGGTGGCACAACAAAGTATTAATGCAAGGGGGCCAAATAATTTTGCACGCCCCACTTCTCAGTTTTATTATTACAAAAAAGTTTAAATGATCCAATAAATTTCGTTCCACTTCACAATTGTGACCCACTTGTTGATTCTTCACCAAAAATTTAAAATGTTATATCTTTTTGTTTGAAGCCTGAAATGTGGCAAAAGGTTGAAAAGTTCCAGAGGGCCAAATACTTTCGCAAGGCACTGTACCTGTACTATTCCCTGTCTGTGCCAGGATGAGCTGATACTTTGGAGACCAGTTGGGCAGCGACTTCATTGTATTTTTCTGGTACATGTATTTCAATATAAATTCATCTTTATTAATCATTGAAAATAAATATAAAATCCAAATAAATAAGTGAAAGACGTAAATATATTTTGTAATGATTAAAGGGGTTGGCAACTTTCTATCTAATTGTGCCCAACATGTAAGATGACTTACTAATAGATACCACTTACTAATATAGCCTTTGTGCCATTCACTATATTTCATAGTCCAGTTCCTTTTGTTAGCCAGATCTTCTGTACTGTTCGCATAGAGGTTGAGTCCATAGCATGACCACTGAAGGAGGGTCATGGGACCAGACACATCGCTCAGCCTCCTCCATTATAACACACTGCACCTATACTAAACTTCCAACTGTGAAGTGCAGATGGTAGGTGCAGTGTATTTGAATGGAAGGGACATCACAAGTAAATAATTTGTCTGGTTACATGACCCTTCAGCAGCAGCAATTTCATGGAGAAGACCTCTGTTTGAACAAAAGATATGACAAACAAGTGTGCATGCAATTTAGAAAATTACACAGAATTTCAACAACAGCTATATTAGGAAGTACCATATAACTAGGGATGAGCAAACTTTTGAAAAGTTCGGTTCGATTCGGCGAACTTTCATGAAGTTCGGATTCGTACGAACCGAACCTAAAACGAACCTTGCTATAACGGCTGAATAATAGCTGCTAAAATAATGGGAGTCTGATAGGGTACAGTTTCGTTTACTTGCAGTTGCTATTACAATGAAAAAAGTGGAAAAAAATCCAAGTGACTTCAACAACAGCGACGCAAAATATACGCATATTTGAGAATTTACACTAATGCGTACGCTAATGCGAACATTCCCGCACAAATAACGAACATACAGTGTAGCGTTGTCAAAGGTACGCTACTTAACAGAATATGTACGCATTAGCGTACTCATACACTGCGTCTGCGAACATTCCTACTCAAGTAACGAACATACAGTGTAGCGTTGTCAAAGGTACGCTACTTAACTGAATACGTACGCATTAGCGTACAAATCTTTAACGTACTATTCGTACGTACGTACGCACGCATGACGTAGAGGCATAGACTCCACCCCTTTTACTCCTCCTCCCTCTCGAGATCTGGTCAGCGCGAGAGAAGACGCAAGAAAGATGGCGTCTCGCCAACGTGGCCCTGACTGGGGCGGAATGGTTTGGGGCACTGACCCCTATGAGCCTACAGAAAAGCCCGAAGAAATATATTGGGAACAATGGAACCGGGACTCCCGGCCCAAGAAGCCGCAAGAGACACCCGCCACGCCGGCTGGTGCGGTGGAAGCGGCTGCAGCTCCCGCTCCGCCACCCCGGAAGAGAGATTATTCGCTGAGGCAGAACCCCATGGTTCCCGAAGCAGTGACTTCAAAGGCCCTCACCCTCTGGGAGTACAAGAGACGCGTGGAAGAGTGGGTGGTGCAGGTCTTAGAACACCCCCGTACCGGAAATCCCGTACTGGAGAGAAGACGGGGCACCGTGCTATGGTTCAGCGTGGAGAGAGGCGTAGGTTTTATCACCGATGAAGAAACCGCCGAGGAATTCTACGTGAATCGCAGGTCGGTGAAGAGGACATATCTACCTCGGAGTCGTCATAATTTACATCCCGGGGACTATGTGATCTATACCCCAATGAAGTCCCTCCAGGGGCCGTTTGCAACAGGCGTGAAGGTATTGACCCGTCCAGCGAGGCCTGCCTGGCCCCCGGAAAGGTGGGAAGAAGAGTCAGCGGACAGCACGGAGCCGTATCGCTTACCTGCTGCTGATGCCCCGCAGGCAAAAGAAGAGCCTACCCATCAGCCGGAACCCCTGATCCCAGGTCTACTGCCTCCACCTACAATGCAGGTGGGAGAGTTGGTCACCTCCACCTTCAACTTTCAGCCCACTGTGGTACATGCCAGACTACCCTGGCAAATCGAAGCCGCCATGAGCGCCGCCCGTGGGAGACCCCTACAAGAACCCCTACAGCCGGAGTGTCTGACCCCCGTCGTACGGGCAAGAGGATCCGGCCAGGACGCGAAGGTAGGAGAGGCTTCCGCATCAGCATGCAGGACCCCCAAACTGGTCCCATCACTGAGAGGACGCCGGGGAATGGCTGCCGCTTATCGGGCAGCTTATCAGAGGCAGGAGCACCCTCTAATGTCCTTCAGCTCGAGTAGTAGCGAGGAGGACTGGCAGGCCTTCCAATAGTGGGAGCCTGCACTCAAGTACTGCCAAATAACTCCAGGACTAATGGGAGCCACCCCGTGGACTGAGCGTGAAAGGGTGAGAACCTGATTGGCTGTGTTTTAGTTGTTTATGTTGCCCTGTTTTGGCCTCATCTGGAAGGACACGTGTGGCTGGACTCCCCCCATCTGCAATAATCAAAGTTGCGCCATGTTTGCGCACCACATCCTTTTTCCCCCCTTTTCAGGTTGTTGGGAAATCACTTTTAAAACGGTTTGTCAAGAAACCTTTTCTGCTATTTATAACCTATTTTATTACCCATGTGGATTACAAATTTCAAGTCGAATTTGGGACTTTGTTCCTGTTCCAAGCCAAAGAAGAAGAAAAGATGGACTTGAATGTAACCACAGATATCCTATATTATGCCTTTATTATATTTGTACTTAAATGTTTGCACTAATGTTTTTATATTTCATGAACGTTCAAGAATATTGCCCATTGTGTGTGTTTCTTTGCAGGTACCACAATGTGTCCTAAATGCACTTTAATGTATGGTCACGCACTTAGCCAGATAGATAGCACCTTACTTGTCTCTACCTCAGATATATATGCTGCCTCTGAGGGCGTTTCACACTAACGGTTCTTGGTAGCCAGGTGTCAGAGCCACAAGCAGTTTTCTCTTTATTCCTTCAGGGTTATCCTCGCTGCTATAGATTTGTCCGGAGAGAATAGTCTCTCCTTGGAACTATGGAAGGACGGGCAGCCCCCCCCACTCCTAGTTCATTGTCCTTTATGTGTGTGGTTAGAGAGATCTTAATTCTCTCCTTGGAACTATGGCAGGACTGGCAGATTCCTCCTCCTAGTTCACTGTGTCCTGAGGCCTCGAGCACCGCCTCCAGGAAAATAACTTGCAGCTACAGATAGACATCAAGGTGACAAAGCGTAAAGCATTATCAGGCTTTGGTGCTTGGAAGGGATTACAGAATAAGGCCACCCTTCCGTTTGCGGGCTTATCATTTCACAATGGTGGGATTACAGAGTGAAGACACCCCCATGCTTTCTTTGGTATTTTATGGCCAAAATATTCTGAGTCAGTCTGAAATGGTTGCTTAGTGCAGTTTACATAGGTTGTTCGTCTGCTGAGAGGGGATAACAGAGATTGGACACCCTACTCACAAGGCAGGAACGTACCAGCATAGTAGCTCAATTGTGTATTTATGTATGTTATGCCATTTATATTTATCTATTTCATGCAGCACCTTGTATTCATTGGATTCTCTGTAAGCTTTTCTATATCCTAATCCTGTATGCTAATCCTAAGCACAAGCCAAGGACGGCTTGACTTTAAGTAAGGGGGAATGTAACACCCCAAAGTAGTGGTACAACTCTGTGTAACCAGCTTTTATCTGTGTGCTACTCTAGAAATGTAATTATGTGCATTGATGTAATCACCAGCATTAATATGTATTATATTCCATGTTATGCAACTGTTTCTCATGTAATGTACCTGGTGTACCAGCAGGTGTCAGTAAATACTATGGCAGATTCAGATGTAGTTTTACCAGAATGGTACATTCCTTAGTCCATTCTGACCCCCTCTGCTGGAGAGAAGTTAAGGTCTTCCAACTTCCTGCAGTGAGGAGGAAATGACAGTTTAGTCAGAGAGTTGTCCCCTGTACCCTGATCAGGGAGGACATGTGCAGGCAGCAGAGCACCTTCAGCTCTGCTGTACCCTAAAGACAGAATAATATAGACTGCAATAAGTCACAACAATAATACTCTCAAGGGAAGCCAGACTTAAGAGGTAACCTCAGTTTAGAACAGGAAGCCTGACACCTGAATTTCCAAGCATCTGCCAAGTATAAGCAATAAGCTGCACTTGCTGGACACCAAGTTGAAGGATGAACCTTATTCAAAGATAAATAAAACTACGTTGGACCATTCCCACAAGTCTGCGCATCATTCCCACCTGACGACCCGCAATTACTACTACTAGTAATTTATTGCAGCCGGAGCCACCGCCTGGGGCCTGTCTGTCTCACGAGGTAGGAACAACGTGACAATCCCACCAAAGACTTGAGTGGCCTAAATACCCCTTGGCACTCCTACCACTGGGACATAAAGGAAAATCACCTTAGAGGGCCCTGGAGGGGGAAAGGGTCATTATGATTATTATGACATTATGATTGAGTGCCTGCTGGTGAACAGACCCTTGAAAACATTATGGTTGAAGACCTGGTGGTGAACAGACCCTAAAACATTATTTTTGAGGGACTGGTGGTGAACAGACCCTTGAAAACATTATTGTAGAAGGCCTGGTGGTGAACAGACCCTTGAAAACATTTTTGATGGCCTGGTGTTGAACCAGTAGGGTTAAGAAGAGACAAGTTGAGGAGGAGGAGGAGGAGGAGGCAGCACTTGATTGCACCCAGTATGTTTCCAAATAGACAATTGACGGTGGGGGCATTAGTAGGAGCAGTATTCTTTTGGACCCAGAAGGGCCTAGTACAGAGAACTGAAGTTGGAAGCTAAGAATATGCACGCTTGTAAAAATCACTTTTTATACATGACAAAATGTTGATGTAGAGTTCAGCACAGGACAGTCAACGTTAAAAAAAACCTCTAACATTACAGCTAGTCTAGTAGGATACGGATACGGTTAAATAGACAGAAAACCTCACCCACAGAATCCATGAGGTGAAGAAAGGACATTTAAAAAGGCACAGATTCAAGAAGGCTTTATGCCAGTTCCATTATCCAAAAATACGTGTCCAATTTTCATGAAATGGACACCTCACTGGCACTCGCTTTACAAATTGACAAAATATCAAATTTGACAAATTGAAAAATAGACAAAATGT
Organism: Rhinella marina; assembly: GCA_900303285.1. NCBI lineage: Eukaryota > Metazoa > Chordata > Amphibia > Anura > Bufonidae > Rhinella > Rhinella marina. The sequence goes on along the minus strand of ONZH01001302.1, from coordinate 35,355 downwards.
CAAAAATTGACACATTGACAAAATGTCGGCGCTCTCAGGCACTTCCGGAGCTGTGTGGGTGACGTCACACATCTTGTTTTTCACAGAAAACCAGGATACAAGGGATTATAGGAGTAATAATCCCTTGTATCCTGGTGTATTCTGTGAAAAAAGTAGTTTTGCGTCGCCGTTTTTTTTTTTTCCCAGATTCGTCACGATTCTGTTAAAAAAACGGTTCGGTTCGCTTGAAATAACGGCGACGCAAAATATACGCATATTTGAGAATGTACACTAATGCGTAAGCCAATGCGTGTACACATTAGTGAACATTCTCAAATATGCGTATATTTAGGTTATGGAATATGGCATATTCCATACCCTAAATATACGCATATTTGAGAATGTTCGCTAATGTATACACATTTTATGAATTAATACGCATTAGTATACGCATTAGCGTACATTCTCAATAAATATGCGTATATTTTGCTTTGCCGTTATTTTCACCAGATTCGTTACGAACTTTCTCAAAATTCGGTTCGGTGACGAACCGAACTTTTGGGAAAGTTCGTAACAAATCTGGTTCGTTACGGTTCGGTTCGCTCATCCCTACATATAACCATCAAAAACACATTGTTCAACAGTAACAAGAAAGTGGACAACCCCTTTAATTGATAAGAATGAATTTACATTGCCATTATTTATAGCATTGTGCTGCTGTTACCCTTTTAATTGGTGGATATACAGCCCATATTTGCAATACTTTTTCAGAATTTTTTTTTAATTGCCAATATACAAATCTGAGACTATGAGTAGCTGTGACAGTAAGCTGTGTTGCTGCAAATCCATAACTTCAAAATTCTAACAGGACTTCACTATGAATTGATATTATAGCATGAACCAGTTGTCACATGGTCCCTTAACAGTTACAGTCCCAGCCCCCCCCCCCCCCCAAATACATTAACAGATAAAAGGACCCCATAATAATGACAAAGAAAAAATATCTTAAGGGGCCAGTGCAAGAGTCAAACGATATTACTCTAACTTGTCTTGGAATAGGTTACATTTTCCACCAAATACAGTTTTATCTGTTTGTTTAGAAAAAAAACTCACATGTGCCACATCCAGAGCACATGCCATAGTCTGTAACCAATTTTGAGCTATGATTTTTATGTTTTTATTTTTATTTTTTCTAAAATTGCATCAAGTCCTATTCATTGTTTTCCCATTTCAACTTCAATAAGGAAAACCAAGATATTATTAACTTTATAATGAATTATAGTATATTGCTTGTAAACATTGTGGAAATAATGCATGTATTAATATGTGGTTTTCTAGGGTTTTTCTTGTGATAGCGAGGCAGGAGAAAGCCACTAGAGAGAACTGTAGCTAAAAAGGAACCTGTCACCTCTACTCTGCTGCCCTCACTGAGGACAGCATAGTATTTCGACAGACCCACTGATTTCAGCTGGATGTCACTTCTGGGCTAGTATTCAGTACTTTTACAGTACTGACAGGCCAAACGCCGCAGCACGTACCATCGCTGTGAGGGCAATGAGTCTGATAAGACTCATGGTTCTTCCCTCCGCTGACTCTTGACCATGACTGGCAGGTTTCTTCTTTTCTTTCTGTGCATAGGAAAGAAATCTGCCAGACCAGTCATGGTCAGGAGGAGGAAACTCTCATCTGATTATTATTAAGGAAATATATACATTTACTACAAATAAAGTAATCCGTCTCATCCTAAACCTGTGCACCTCCACCAGATTAGCTATCGCCATTGGCAGACTGAGCTTTTTGAGGCAAAACAATGCTCATGTTTGATGTACAGTTTACTGGAATCCTACACTTTGCACCCATCTACAACATAGAGTGCTGACAACTGTACTATGGTCTTTGTGAGGTTTATTGAAGACGATTTCATTTACTTTGCTATCGTAATAGAATTTGCTGTGTCAAAGTCAAAGTGCAGACACCAAGATGTGATACACGCAGTATAGATCCAAGACAAGCTCTGAGGTTTGCACATTCAGCAGCCCATGTAATGTCTTGCTCAAAAATCCTGGCCAAAAAAGTTGCACAATTTGGAAGGTGGCCCATAGACTTAACACAATCATGTGGGTAATGTGATAATTTCTTTGTACTGTTAAGGGTCAAAAAGTATGGCAGTGTAATGCAGGGGTTAACTGCCGTCATACAAGATCTCTCAATGAATGAGTGAATCATAAAAAATAATAAATTGCCGGAAATCACAGTTAATATCTTAATACTCAAACATAAGTGCCTATGACTAAGTGCCTAGTGAAATCCCTGTTCAATCCACTATAAACAGAGTGAAAGCATTTACTATTGGACAGGATATCTGACTGTAAGCATGATTATTATGCACAAATATAGTGGACTGATAAATGATATTACAGGTCGTTGCTGTATTAGATGTGTTTAATTCAATTCTCAGCTCCTCTTTAGGAACTTCTTCTAAATGTAGGCCAGGTCTCTCTTACCAGCTGTACCATTCAAGCAAGCTCCTTAGATAGACAAGCTGACCTTTCATGGAGGATCCTTTACCCATACTGTAAGTGGTTGTTTCCTCTTGTCACTGAACAGGAAGGCACATTGCAGCTAACGCTTGACTGCCAACATCCCAGCTAGCTGCATTAATGACTGCAATTCTTATACATACAGAAATAAAATGAAGTACAGCTATATTGATGATTGCATTTTGTGCCTCATTCGTTCATTCATTCAGTTGTAAAATGTACCATATAAAAATGAAAAAAAAAAACAACAATAACAATGCTTACCTTTTCATTCCTCCTTTCTCTGCCCACCAGAGTATCAGTGGACACTTTGGTGGGTCAAGGTTCTAACACAATAGTGGTCCTAGAGGAACAAAATTTAGACAATGTGGAGTCATTCACTTTCCACAGTGGTCTATTATGGATTCATACACAAAAAACAAATTAGACTTTACTAAAGCTATATTCTGCATGTGCAATTAGATGGTTGGCTGCTGAAATCTGCGAGTTTGGTCGACAAATGGATAGTATGTATGGCCAGCTTAAAGGAGTTTTACAAGTGTTTAATACTAATGACCTATACTCAGGATAGTTACCCCATTCCCACCAATCAGCTATTTGAAGAGGCCACTGTGGCCAATGAGCAACGCACCTGCCTTTCAACTTACCAAACACAGCACCATTCAGCTGGATAGCAGCTGTGCATGGGATTGCAGCCAGTCCATTCATTTCAAAGGGAATGAGCTGCACCTAAGTCATATGACCAATGAACGTGATATCACTTGTCTAGGAAGAATCTAAAGCACCTGTTCAAACAGTTGATTAACAGGGGTGCTGTTGGCCCCACAATCAAATACTGAGGATCTATCCTCAGTGTAAGCCATCAGTATTAAAAACTTGGAAAATCCCTTTGATTCATGAAGTCACTATGGTATTGTTCATTATGGCCATGAAACACATAGTGAAATATAAGTATTTCACTATGTGATAAACAGTCGAGTCATATTATTATAACCACCAGCAAATATCCAGAGTAACCACCGTGTGTAGAACAGCTAGATTTTCACAGGTATCTGGAGCCTTGCTGACTGCAGTGCATCCTACAGCTACTGTAGGGTGCATTGAGGAGGATCCATAAAGTGAACATGATGATCGAAGGGGTCCCACAGATGCTCAGTTGGGTTCAATTCTGAGGAATTATTGAAACCAGGGTAGTAATTGGAAGTCTTGGCCATGCTCTTCCAACCAATGTCAGATATTTCTAGACATGTGACATGTCACATAGTCTTCCCTGGGGTGGATGAGATCTTACATGAAGACAGTCATCCTGTATGGGTGTACCTGATCTGCAAGGATGGATTTTTCCCCAAATCGGTTGAGTGTGCTTACCACATGGATCGGAGGGCCCAAAGAATGCCACAGAAACATAACGCTGCCAGCAACAGATGGTGTTCTTCCAGCAATGGTTACAGAGTGTTTGTTCTCTGAGGTTTCTCACCTGACATGTCATTCTCTATCCATTCGATGAAGTAGAAAACTTAACTCATCAGAGAAGGAAACCTTTTGCCCATCATCAGAGATCCAATTCCGGTATTGCTGTGAAAATTGAAAACTCTTCTGTCGATGGAACTTTGTTAGCAGAGCTAAGTGACCAATATGGAGTAGGGTTCATTGAACCGTTGTTTTACACACAGACCTTGTAGACCCCTAGTTCATTTTGGTGGTGAGCTGATCCACTGTAGCTTTTTGGTCTTCCCTCAAGCACATTGGTCATTGACTTTAACCTCCTACATAAATGGCATGTGGTGCTCCATAGATTCCATGTCACTTATTCGCAATGATGTTGTTGGTCCACTTGCGATGCACTTTCACCACAACAGCACACAAACAGCTCACAAACTTCAGAGTTTTAGAAATATTGCCAAAGTTGGCCAGAAAGCCTATAATCATTCCTTTTTTGCAAGTCTGATAAATAGCACCTTTTAACAGCAATGAGGGATATTGAGCATACAGCCGATCATACACCTTGCATGCCCACCAAGCTAGCTCACGACACTGGATTTCCTTCATGAGCTATATGCTGTCAATTTTGGGGGATTATATGTAAAGAAATATGATATGTGATTTTTTTGCACTGCTGACTTCTTCTTTAAGTAGCCGTACTTTCTATAGGATCACCAATAAATTTTATGCTATAGCAACCTGGAAAAATAGTTAATAGGACATCTTTTGGACTTAATTAGAGATGAGCAAATCTATTCGCCGCTTCGTATCGAATCTTGGGATTTTTCAGCTGTGAAGCGAATCCGAATATTAGGTGATTCGCTTCGCTTTTGTACACATTCGCTACGTAGTGTGTCCTATAAATTATACGCTATTCTACGTATAATTTAGTTACTCTTTACGCTGTCGCGTACGAATTCAATTCAGCGATGCAGACTTTTCCCTGGTAGTTACTCTACACGCTGTTGTGTACGAATTTAATTCAGCGATGCAGACTCCTCCCTGGTAGTTCCGCCTCTTTCGCCAGTGCGGGAGGATGACGAGGCAACTCAGGAAATTAAGTTGCGCATTCGTGCGCCTCATCCCTTTTTCCCCCTTTTCAGGTTATTTGGGGAGCCCCTTGAAAGAGGGTTTTTTAAGGAACTTTTGCTGCTTTTTTTTACCCATTTGGATTACAATTTTACCTATGTGGATTACAAATTGCGACTGAGTTTGGGACTTTGCTCCAGTTCTATGACAAGCGTCAGAAGAAAAGAGACTTAAACATGTCCGTGAGCATACTAGGTAGGTGATATTTAAAATGTTTATATTATACTTATAATAATGTATTTGCACTTTACCATATATATGTCTCGAATATTCGGTCTGCCTCTGAGGAGTGCACGCCGCGGCCTCTCCTCGTACGTGCCTGCGTATTACATAATCGCTTAGACAATAGTATGCTGAGATTCGTAAGCTATTTGTACGCTCATGCGTACGTCTTCTAAGAAGTTGCGTACATTTAGTAAATGAATGTTCGTTATTAGTGAGCGAATGTTAGCTAATAGCACATAAACGTATATTTCGTACGCAAATACAACAAATCTATTCGTCGAAAATACAAATTTTAGGAAAAGTTCGGCGAATAATTTTTTGAATGATTCGCTCATCTCTAGACTTAATGTAACATACAGCTTGAGCACTGTATGAATTCATGTTTATTATTCATAAATTCAACAAATAATTCTATTTACCTTGTAAGCCTTTAATTGCATTTCCAAGTCTACCATTTTCTCTCCCAAAGTCATATCCAGAGTTCCTTTCAAACTGGTGACCTTGATTCCGAATAAGCCATAAACCAGCGCAAACTCATTGAGCCGTATAATGTCTCTGTTATTGTGACACCTTACATCACAGTGTGGAGGATGTATTCACATTTCAACATCTGAAAGCTATTAAGTGATGATTTTTGCAGGGAAAATGAGGACATGTCTTAACACTAGGTTGAAAAAGATTGGAGGGAATGAAGGAGTTGCTGAAGAAAGCAGAAGCATGTTTGCTCAAATACTGTAAAAAAAAAAAAAAAAAAAACACGGCAGTGTGGATGAATGAGAATGCTTATCACAGCATTCTGCAAAAGACGACTTTGGCGGGTTTATTTTAAGGGTGGATTCAGCTGCATGGAACGTCATGGTTGAGGCTCTAATAATTGTTCTAACAGAGAAAAATTGTGGAATCTCACAATAGACATGAACGCTGAGCGTTTACTTATTTCTTCTTTCAGCAGAAGAGAAATGGGGGCAAATGCACTATAATTCCCCTGCTGTGCTGAGACTTAACCGTGGGATTTCGCAACAGGCTTCTCTTATTATTTTACAAGCATTATTTCTCGCTATGATAACTTCTTTGAGATAAAAGAAACACAGACGGTCTTTTAATATAACACTGTGCTAAGCTGAAGACTCATTTATAAGCATGTCTATCATGGGCCAGCAATTTCATATTTCCACAGCCTTTGGCTTACCCTTAACTAACATAGTAACTGCAATTTGTACATTTTTCAAAATGATGTGGAAAACAGCTAAAATAAAAAAAAAAAAAAAAAAAAAAAGAAAATGCAAGTAATCCTGCAATTGAATTAAATACCTAAATATAGACTGGGTTTGACTAACATGGAGAAGATTTTATAGGATTGTCCAGTGCGCAATCTATTACTTTGTCGTTGGCAATTTTCCCGATGCAAATATGAATACAATCCATAACTGAAAATGTGATTTCAAAAAGAAAAAAAAAAGCGGCAAGGAGCCGAGGCAGCAAAAACACAAGTGGATTTAAAAGAACAATACTGGCATGTAAAATAATTCACTAAAAGAGTTCAGATTATAAAGCCTTGTACATTCATAAGAGGATTACAAAATATGAAAGATTTGTCTATGTATATAAAAAGGTACCATACTTTGGAATTGGAGTTCAACAAAATCCTAATAACTATGCAATAAATATCATTTTAAGCTGTATACATGATACAATGGACATTGGGTGTAAAAAAAAAAAAAAAAAAAAAAGTGTAATTGAAAATAGTTGTGTGGTCACCACAACGCAAGTGGCCTTTGATAGTGGTGGGGTAGAAATGTAGGCAACCATCCGATTGGTCATCGTGGGTACTACCATTATCTCTGTGCTACTTGTTATGCACAACCTCAAGCATACCTCCCAACATTTAAATCTCAACTCAGGGACATTTACAGGGGTTTTCCAAGATTTCAAAACATCGGGGCAAGAGCAGGGAGAAGAGATGCCATAAAATAATAAAAAGATTCATTTCTCCCGATAAATAACTTGCCTATCCAGCACCATCACTTGTGTCCCCCACTGCCTTTGTTTACCATGCTCCAGCTATGATGTTAAAAGGGTGTTCTGGTTATCCTCTAGCCAAATGATAGGTGCTGGGTATTATATCGTTGGAGGGTTCTACTACCAGGACCCTCACCGATCACAAAAACGAGACACTGTACCTCTCCAGTCACCTTGAAATGAATGGTGTGACAGATTTGGCATGAGTACTGCTGTTCCATTCACCTCCATGGGAGTTCCAAAAATGTTCTGCTGTACTCAACTGTCTCCAGAACTCCCATAGAGATGATTGAAGCAACAGTACACATGCTTGACCTGCCTCTGTTTATTTTAGGGTCCCTGAGAGTATTGGGTCTCAGTTTTTGTAGTCAGTGGGAGTCCCACCGATAGGACCTCCACCGATCTAATAGCTACAACTGGAATATCCCCTTTAAGGCTTACATTGATAACTGATTGCATCAGTCACATGAGTAGTTGGGCACTTCATTGTTGCAGCACAGTAAGCAAAGGGTGGCAAGGAGCACCATCATACCAGTGCTGGTACAGCAGGGGATTTATCAGGTTAGTAATGAATCTGTGGCATTTCACCTCTTGGCCCAATTTTTTCAGATTTCCGAAAGCTCCTTTAAAGAGGACCTTTCACCACTCCTGACATGCCTGTTTTAATAGCTCCATGCATTCCCCAAGTACTAACAATTCTGGAGCATCTATTCTTATGGCTCTATGTTGTGCCATTCCTTTATTATTTGCACTAGAAGTTATGAATGAATTGCTATTTGCCTTCAGTAAAGGAACAGAGGGGAGGTGGCCAGTTGGGGGTGTGTACCTGCACAGACTGACTCTATCCAATCAGTGCTGCCATGTTCAGACTGTGCAGGTACACACCTTGTTACCTCCCCTCTGTTCCCTTACTGAAGACAAATAGCAATTCATTCATAACTTCTAGTGCAAATAATAAAGGAATGGCACAACACACAGACATAAGAATAGATGTTCCAGAATCGTTATTACATGGGGAATGCATGAAGCTATTAAAACAGGCATGTCAGGAGAGGTGAAAGGTCCTCTAAGTTCCTATCTTATTCTGCCAAGAAATTCCTCACAAAAGTGGACAATGCATCCTTTTGAAACAAACGTGCATAAGCCATGCCACTTTAAATGGGTTCTGTGGGAATTAAGAAAATGAAAATACTTAAATATTACTTTATAATAAATATATTCCCAAACACCTTTCATTAGTTAGAGTGGCTAGTTTTGTCTATGGCGCAAGCACTAGGAGAAATAAAATAGCCGCTGTCCTAACAGTACACACAGAACCTGTCCTAATCACATAGGAGGACAAGTTACTTCACAACACTAAACCAAAGAGCTGCCTCATCCTCCTCTCTGCTCTGTGGGAATGGAAATGATGAGGAGACATGAAGTACAGAGAGGAGGATGGGGGTAATGAGCAGCAGCACTTGTATGGAGTCTCCATTACCACAGCCCCATTTTACCAAGGTCTGTCCTGTCCATCCTCTCTGTACTTCATGTCCCCTCTGAACTAAATTCCCCAGAGATTCAGCTAAAGTTCTTTGCATCTGTATTCAGGTTCATAATCACTTGACAAGTAAAGCAGAAAGGAGGACGAGGGAGCTGTTTACCTCAGTGTTGTGAAGTAACTCCTGTGTAATTAGGACAGGTTCTGTTTGTACTGGTAGGACGGTGGCCATTTTGTTTCCCCTGATTGCTCCCCCGACAAAACCAGCCATAATAAATAATGAAAGATATTTGGAAATTTATAAAGTAATATTTAAGTGTTTTCATTTTCTTAACTCCTGGAGAACCCCTTTAAAAGGTGTGTCTACATGTGACTGCAATGCTATGGATTTACCATCACAGGTTTTCATACGGCAAATCTGCAGTGTTGTACGGTACCAGTAATGGTCCATTCACACATCCGTATGAATGGTTCCGCATCCGTTCCGCAATTTTCATTCATTTTCAATGGGGGCCACAAAAGATGCGGACAGCACACAGTGTGCTGTCCGCATCTGCACTTCCGTTCCGCGGCCCTGCCAAAAAATTGAACATGTCCCATTCTTATCCGCAGCCACGGACAAGAAAAGGTATTTCTATAGTTCTGGCTCATGTCCGTTGTTTGTGTTTTGCGGATCCGCAAAAGGCACGCGGACGTGTGAGTGGACCCTAAGTTGGAGGAGATTTTAAGAAATCTCACCACACAGTGTGAGAAAAAGCAGCATGAACAGACCTGAAATCTGCAGAATGTCAGTTTAGGATGTGGATTTATAACACCAATATCATGGATTGAATGGAGAGGGTGAAATTCACTGCCATTTCCATGGCGAAAATGCACATTATACATGTGCCTTTTGCTGCAGATGAACTGCATAATCTGCAGCAAGTTTTTCTACTCTATTTTTAGTCACATGTAGACATCCCTTTAGGGGTTTGTTCAGATATTTGAGGTGTGTGAGTGTAATTACATAAAAGGTTACATGTAATATTTAATACTAAGAAAAAAAATAATAAATAAATAAATAAATATATATATATATATATATATATATATATATATATATATATATATACACATACATACATACATACATACATACACACACATACATATACGATAGGCAGTCAAAAAATGGGGGTATTATCAGTAACAACCAATCAGAACCTATTTTTCATTTCATCTAATCAGTGTTTTAAAATGGCAGTGGAGATTTCTATTAGTTTCTATGGACACCAGCTTAATTTTTTCTCTGCAATAGTCTTGTAAGGAGGCCCAATATATATGGATGGATCTAGGGCCGGATTTTAGTGAGGACACAAGAGGCATCTACCGTATTACCTTCGGGAAAATGCAGTAAAAAGTGGGAGTTATTATCAGTAACAATAGATTCAGCTGAAAATTTCATTTGTTTCCATGGACACCAGCTTATTTTTTGTCTGCAATAGTCTTTCTATATGGGGCAATATATATGGATGGACCCAGGGCTGCATTATAGTGAGGACAAAAGAGGCACATGTCCCAGGGCCTAGGGCACCTCCACCATTTAGTTTCCTTCAGATTTTTCCCAGACACCTTGATTTGACTGGTGGCATTAGAGGTAGAGCTTGTTAGGAGATCATTTGCATAACCTCTTCCCAGAATTCCAGAGGGGCATTTAGGTACTCTCCATAAGGAGATATCGTATTCTCCAAAACCTCCACCAGCAAGACGTGGATGTTTAAAGTTATTTAAAGCAACCTGCAATGAACAATTTTTTTTAGGCATGTTAAAAACCAAGATGACAACACTGGCTGTTCTCATATTCATTAGATTGTTGCTAGGTCAGGTTTATGTTAGTGCAAGTCCAGCTGAGGTTAGTCATACGTTAATGATACTGTTACTAGTTTGAGGTCACCATCACATTTTTTTTTGCCCAGAATCCCATCAAACTTGATCCAGTCCTGAATAAATCCAGTTGCATTGTTTGCATCTCTGCAAGTTATAAAGATAGAATAGCAGTAATATATTTGTTCTGTCCATGCTCCGTTATTCATTGTAAATCTCAAAACCAAGAGACATTTAAAGCTGATCTTATTTGTTTGAGATTAGCTAGAACCTGAAATGTGTTTTCTTTAGAGACGTGTGGGGTCCTTAGTGCTGTATACAAACTAATTCTAGTATGGTAAAAACAGAGACCACCTGGAATGGGATAGTTATCCAGACACGGTCATGTTGCCATATGTTCTCAGGGGAAGATCTTATTTGTGTGTATTAAATCAGGGTGATTGAAATACTTGACTTCTAAAGTGGACAAAACCACTAAAAGCTGCAGAAAATGCCGAGGAGCAAAGATAGTGACATGATGCGTCACAGCTGCTGAGGGTGGTATTAAGGATTACCAAGTCCAAAATTTGCTGTAGATTAAAATGTCTCTTCTGTGTGCTATTCCTCCTCTAACAAGCTAACATGCAAAGTACTAAGGGTAGTACACACAGCCTTCCTAATAAAGGAGGTTGCCTGGTGTGCATAAACTATTTTTAGAAAGATAGTCCCCTGGAGATTGGACCATTGAGGAGGAACCTGTTGCTGATGAACCCCATAATTATCTGCTGGGGGATTGTTTTTGTAAGGTCTCATTTTCCCTGCAGCGCCACTACAAAGAAAATGGAGCATTACACTTCACTGACCACTGATGGTCCTCCAAAGCTGTAGCTTTTATGAAGATGTTCCAATTAGCTCAACATGACCCAATAGGGTCATTAACTAGGTGATCTCAACAGCTCCTGACAACTTTAGAAGATATTATGTTAATGACAGCAAATAATTACACCAACAGTATTAACCAAATGCAAGATTTTACAATACGGCTAAATGGTTTCTAATTGAATTGGTCAATCTAAAAAAAAAAAAAAAAGTCAATTCACGATACAGTGAAACCAATCCTGTTGCAACAAAATCTGAATAAGGAGCGATGTTGTCAATTGACAGACAAACAATAATGTTAAATTAAAACGTAACATGCTTCTTCAAGTATTTGTTAATATGTTGCTTATTTAAATGCATAATTTTCTATATCGTAATGCACATTACCATTCAATCAGAGTAGTGTACACTTGTTTATGCTGTGTATGGAAAACACATTAATGTAGGGTAGATGGATGTCATGCTATAATAGCAAAGCCGCGATGGAGATGAATTTGCATAGCATTTTGTCTTGAAAACTTCATCAAAAGCATGTACTGTAATCAAGGGTCATGAGTGGAACCTTTCTTCTGCCATATGCATGGGAAAAAGCAATGGCCCAGAAATTAAAGCTGCATTTGCATAGGAGACCATCTCCTGATGTGAAGTGAAACCTATGAACCTTCTCCCTTCATGCACATTTAGGCACTTTCTACAAATAGAAATAGACAGTGACTAGTTTTCCATGCTTGGAGACGTGTGAAACCACTAAGCTAGCCTGACAGCTCTCATATTCTCGTATTAGTATATGCAGGTTCTATGGCATAGGTTAATCCATCCTTAGTCTGCTCATTCTACAGCTAGTAGACTCTTTGTGGTTAATAATATAAAAACAGCAGAACATATTTCATAGTTTTATTAGGTCTCTTTGAGTTTGAAATGGCCAAGTACAACACCAGACACACTTGGGGTCAAACGTTGCTGTTTTTTTGTGCTGTTTAGTATCTATGAACTACCACCATGCTGTACACATATCCTGCATGCAAACATCACAGCGCCATAAGGAAATGAATACCCTTTTTTATTGTGAAAGTCAAAGACATTTAGTAATTAAACTACAAAACCTGAGAGAGGCTTTAATGTCAAGTAACACTGTCTCCATAGGCAAATCAATTAAATGGCACTGTTAATCACAGGTAAAACAGATTTACTGAACTATATTAAATTACAGATAATGGTACAAAAATAAAACATTTTTCACGTAAGCATTAAACACATACAGTACTATATTCCAAACATACACAGTACGTTTAACATAGAAATCACATTTATCCCTTCATATCATCTATTGACATGATATAGAAGTACATCATGCCACATTTGAAGAACATTATTGTACTGTTAGTTGCTGAGCACTAAATTAAAAAAACAAAAAAAAAAACAAGGGTCTTGATGCCCAGAATTGAGAAACATTCCTGGCAATCTAGATATATTGTGTTTCTCAGTAGTTAGTGGTACCAGGGTAGCTCTTTTTCTGGAGGTCAAGGGTATATACAGCCTTGCATCCGGAGGGCATACAGTCTAGCCTAAAACTATAAAAACTAATCTCATACAGCATATCATGTTTCTCATAGTCTTCCACATACACCTCAGATATTGTAGTATAGTGCCTAGCGAAGGTAGTATTGACCTTTTCCACAATAAGCCCTTGTGAATTAGGAATCCAAATTCTAGTATTTCTAAATATCTCTTTAATGTTAACATTTTGAAATGCTTTAAAAAAAAAAAAGTCCACTTTGTGCAATAAAACTGTCTTAGACAATTGACACACTTCTAAAGAGCGGTAATCCAGTTGTCATGTACTCAAGTGCTTCCTCTACACTCTACTGATATGACCAAGGACATAACCTCTTTTGACCATCACCCCAGTAACCTCTTTCTGAACCTTAATCTCCTTGATAGAGCTATTGAAATTTAGATGGATAATGGTTACCCCATTTTGCTTGCTTTTCTTTCTTGCTGCTTATATCAGACATAGCTAATTGACAGAAGGGCAGTAGTATTGAGAATACATCTCTAGCTAAGCTTTCGAATTGAGGTGGCTTCCTCCAAGTACATCCATATTGCAACAATACTTTTTTTTTTCCTTTTTTCAAATCAAATGTCTCTCCAGTAAAATAATAATTTCAAATGTCCATTGCTTCTAAGAAAGCAGGTACACCGAAAAAAAATATATAGTCACCTAATTATTAATACTTTTTTTTAAATATCAGCACATTACAACTTTGAGATACATTCCTTCACCGTGTTAGCAGTAGTTAAAACTTATTCACAGTAAAATCTGGAATAACTTGGAAAAGAATACATTTATAATGTTAAGCTTGTGGAGCTAAAATTATCCTAGAGGGAACACACCCCTTTTGTTCCTCAGACAGTGGTGGGAATGCAAATGTCCATCAAGATGCCTTAGTACTTTCTGCTTTCTTTCAGATAAATAGTTCTATCCCTTCCAAATCATTATTTCTATTGACTTTTACCCGTAAAATCATTACACTGAAGAAACAGCCACAATCTTAGATGATGCATCCCCATAGTGCTAACAGTTAGGTGTCTGGAGCAATCCAATTCTAGTCTTCACAAGCTTGTGTCTCCGTTCTGCTTGTACTCCGATAAGATGTTGAGAGTCATCTCTTCACTCTTTGATTGCACGTTTGCTTCACTTCTTCTGGATGCTTTTCTAGTTGCCCTTGACAGCTTCCGCCGAAAGGTGTCTCCTGCCAAGAAATATAGGATGGGATCCACGCAGCTATTGAGGCTAGCAAGACCTCTAGTCACTTGATAGGTGGCATATACTCTGTCGTTGAAAGAGCACATTTCAGGAGACTGGAAATCCAGCCTAGCTCTCAAATTCAGATTCTTCATAACATGGAAGGGAAGATAAGAACACGCAAAGACAGTCAAGACAATAATAACCAGATAAATAGATTTTTTTCTCAGGGGGGCATTGTTCATATCTTTGTAGATCAAAGCTCTAACGATTAATCCATAACATCCCAGAATTAGTATAAAAGGGATGCAGAAGCCAAAGACAGTGGTGCACATGCTGTATATGAAGTAGCTTCGTAAGTAATCATCAGAAGATGTGTCAAAACATGTAATGGTTTTATTTTTCCTCATTGCAGTACCAGAGAAAAATAGGATGGGAGAGATACCAGCGATAACAATGAACCAGACGAGAGCACTGATGTAGATAGAATTTTTCTTCTTTAGCCTCCCAAGTGATTTGAGTGGATGCACTACCCCTGTGTATCTGTGGACACTGATACAAGTCAGGAACAGAATGCTTCCATAGAGATTCACATGGAATATAAACCTTTGTAGTTTGCACATGGCATCCCCAAAAATCCAGTCAGTTTTATTGAAATAGTAAAAAATTAGAGCAGGGAGGGAAAGGACATATAAAAAATCTGCAAGTGCCAAATTGAACATGTAGACGGAGATACTGCTCCATGGTTTCATGTGAAAAATGAACATCCATATTGCCACACTGTTACCAATAAATCCTGTGATACAGACCACTATATACACAGCAGGGAGGTAATAGAATTGAAAGCCTGTCTTTGTCAAAGAGCATTTTGTGACATTCCCAGTAGATGAGCCACTTGCCAGCAAAGTGCTTTGAGTAACATTCAAAAGAGCTGATAGAAAGACTTCTGTCATGGTCTTTTCAAGTCAAAACAGGCAGGGAGTGGAAAACAACGAGGATGGTGGCTGCAATCATCTAAAAGGAAAAAGGTAAGGAGGAGGAAGCAGTTACTACATTAGTAATCAGGTAAAGACTGGAGCTGAGAATGGCTGGATTACAATGCACAGCTATACCATCAGCAAAACTTCCAGTTTATGCACCCTTCAATGCTGGTGACCAGTAGAGATGAGCAAATCTATTAAAAATCTCTAGAAGGCAAAATCAGCCTAATTCCCTGTGAATCCCCAACCTGCTAAAAATCGATTTTCTCATCTCTAGTGACCAGATGTCAGGACAGAATACCTAATGACAACAGACTAAGACTAGCTATGACCAATTGGCAAGCAATGAAAAGTTACGTTGGGTCATCTCATTAACATGGAAGGAAGTGCAAAGGACACAATCTGTGAAACTTCCACCCACTTGCAGTGCACGGGTGTGTACAACTGGTATTCTTTTACAAGCCATGCCTACCTCACAGCGTTGTCCCTCTGATCTTTGCAATCAAAAACCACTGCCGTTGTCATCTCAGGAACCCATAAACCGTAGGAGAGAGTGTGCAAAAAGTTGCATTGCCTTTGACATACAGTGCAAGAGTCTGCCTTTCCACATTGATTCCTTCACACACAGAGAAAGTGTACAGTACTACTTCTCCAGAGAATGAGAGAGACACAGTGAGAAGGGGAGGGAGGCTGAGAACGATGGTGGGTGGGAGCACAGTTCAACCTCCTTACTAACTTGTCACAGGCAGCAGCAGGCGTGGTCTCTCAGCTCATCCCTCTAAAACAACATGCATTCTGATAAGAAGTAGTTCCCACAGGCTTGCATTATTCTCAGCTTGCCTCTCCTATGATCCTTTTTGACAACCGTAGTGAAGGAAAGAAGGTATTCCTGCCAGCAGAGAAGGGAAAATCAGTTGTATTTGGTGTCTGATCAGAAGTATGCAGATTAGAAGAGTGTTCGTGTAACTATGGTGAGGACAGCAGCAAGTTGCTATCAATATGAAAGACTTGTGGCACCTGAACAGATCTGTAGCAAAGCACAACCCTCACCAGGAATGCAGAGACACAACTGCACAAGTGACAATGCAAGCACAGGACGGAGCAAAAATAATAGCTGCACGAACGATGCTGGGAAGACGAATGTCTCCGAGAAGAGCACTTAATAAAGACGGCGATGTCCATCTCACTCCAATGCCTGGCAATCTATTAACTGAGCTCTCAGTGCATTAACCTCACGTGTGTAGTGCCTGATCTATACACATGCAGCATGATGTCCAGACGCTCATGCTATACCTCCCTAATGATATTATAAAGTTATTTCTTCCTCCATTCTTCAGGCCTCGCCTTCACTACATTGCACTTGCTTGCCGGATAGAGGCGATAGTCAGCAATCTGTTGAGCCAGAAATATATAAATGAATGGGTACTGCATATGTTCGAAATTTCTAATATGCTCCCATTCAAGGTGCTCACATTGATTTATACAAGTTCTGTCTAATGAAACCACTCCAACAGTAATCAAGATGTTAGGACAGAGATCCTACACGAGCATCCACTACATGTGAATCATGCAAAGCTACTCAAATCTATCTACATTTTAGAAATTGCATCTTTCCAACAGACATGCTGCTGTATGTATCTTAAAGGGGTATTCCCATCTCACAAATGTAGTTGGTATGGCTATATCTAACTATACAAATATTTTTACTAATAGAATATATTTATAGAAAATGTACCGTTTAGAAGATTTGGCTATTTATATAGGCATTGTCCCACACACATCAGTCAGGCCGTTGCCCCTGGTTACGGCCACCGGAGTCATGAAGTAGTGGTGGTCAGCTTGCTGTTGTTCAAACCCGCTCTGAGATAACTGCTGTATTGTGAACGCACATTGAATGAGCATGAGGAGACACATCTTAGGGTACTTTTACATCTGCGTTTTGGACGCTTCCAGTCCAAACGCAATGGTCAGGATCCGTCCAAAACGCAGACTTTATAAACGGATGCTGCTCCATAGAGATGAATTGATCTTGGAACAGGATCCATTTCTCTGCGTTTTGGAAGCGCAGACAAAAATGCTACAACCCTAAGAGGTGTCTCCGCATCCTCATGCCATGTGCGTTCACAACACAGCAGTTACCTCAGAGCGGGTTTGAACAAGAGCAAGCTGACCACCACTACTACATGGCCACAGTGGCCGTAACTAGGGGCAACGGCCTGACTGATGTGTGTAGGACAATGCCTATACAAATAGTCAAATCTTCTAAACTGTACATTTTACATAAATACATTCTATTAGTAATAATATTGGTATGGCTATATCTAACTATACAAACTACATTTGTGAGATGGGAATACCCCTTTAAGCATGTAACAGAGCCACATGCATGGAGTCTGTTCAAAGGCACATACAAGCTTGTATTATGGTATCCTGGCTCTCTATGGCACTGCCTTACAGATAATTTTCTTCCCAAGGAACAATGCTTCTCTGGTAGAATCTCTCAGTAAGGGTGGTTACAGACATGCATTTGGCTCTGGATTTTTATTTATTTTTTTTACCTGTGAAATAAACCAGAATTAGGCTTCATTCAAACAGGCTGCAGAGCAATTCAGCCTGCCGTAGATCTCAGGATCTGGCATAGTCAGATATTGCTGCATGTCTGCCAGACCCCATAGACTAATGGGATCTGGCAGGAATCGGGCTTCTCCCTGGTATCTATGTCGGGATTTGATCAGACAAAAATTGCTGTACTCAAATGTTTCTGTCCAACCAGATCCCGGCAAAAGTTAATGCCTGTGTGTGAAAGCAGCCTAATACAATAACCAATTGAAACCTAGAATTACACAGGGGTACAGCAGGGCCTCACAGACTAACATGGGATCCATATCATATGTTTGTAGGACCCACATTTAGAAGAGGACAATAATTAGAGTATATGAGACCTAAGAATTTGTTGAAAAAGTGAGAACCAATTGAAATTGTTCTTTAATTGACAGTGAGATTGAATTGATTTGTTGCTATGTGTAAAATGAATTGGACCTGGCCGTACATTATAGATAGCTCCTGGACAAAGGCGTGTTTGGCTGACATCTGCCATCTCTCCCAATTCCTCCATACAAATCAAGTCATTTATTATACTGAAATACACCCATATTAGGTGTAATTCAGGCCATCTTCGACTTTTCGCCGCTCACAGCAGGTCTAAATTTGTGGGCAGGCTGGGAGGCCCGTCTCATTTACCATTTTCTACGCTCGTTTCAGGCATAGAAAATGGTCTAAATGTAAGAAAAATTTCGAAGTGGGACTGGATGCGCCGAAGTTATGGTGAGGCCTGCGCCTCTCCAAGATTTTGGTGGACCCACCACCAGCGATGGGGCTTTATTAAGACCGGTGTCTAAAACGTCGGTTTTAATAAATGTGTCCCCTTTTCTCGGCCAAAGGTGCACGCGTTCTAAATGGCATAGAGGAGAGAGAGTCACTGTTAAGCACCTCTTATGGTGGCTTACCTCCACGAGAACAAGAATTTCAGTGGGATACTGGATGGAAGCACAAGGCTCCATATGATGTGTCGTTTCCAGAATGGGCATACTGAAGCTCGGCTCCCTTTCACTTGAATAGGGTATGGTGCTGTCTATATAGTTTCTGGCACCACAGCAGCCTGAAACATGTGGGGTTGGACACCATGAAGTTGATATTGATGACCTATCTGGAGGTTAGGTCATCAATATCTGTAGCCCAGAGAACCCCTTCAAATACAGTTTTACAACTGCCTAAATGTAACAGAGAACAGATTACACAAATGAGGGTATGTTCTTGACTGAGTGCTAGATATCTTCAACTCTAAATGGGGTTGTTTCTACACCACATGCATACATTTTTCCTAAACCCATACTCTGATTTATAGGTGACAAGGAAAAAAAAAAATGAAGAACTTGTAGCTGAAAGCATCCACTTTCTTGCGGCCTTCAGAAGTCTTGATCACTTCTCTTTCTTCCTGTGTTATGCTAATGCCTTTTATGTTTTACAGGTTTTTACACCTTCAGAGAATGAGCTCAGCTCTGATGGTGAGGACGGGGGATGTGTCATTTGTAATGATAATTGCGTGGTTGCAGCATCCTGTACACAAGCACTGGAGGGCACAGGTACTGTACAAGTGTCCCTGTGCAAGCCATGTCTTGTCACTAAAAGCCTAAAATATAAATGACACCAGTGCAACATCTACAATGGTGTGACCCGGAATAAATTAAAATTGTCTTAGGCCTGATTCACACAGTATTTAGGTGCATTTATAGGAGGGGGTTTCACAGCCATAAAACATTGCAGCAAGATTTGTGCTGTCAGTGTACAGGAACATATGAATATATACACAATGGGAGGGGGGGGGATATATACTGTATCAGATCTAGTGCAAAGGATGTAGCTTACTCATCCATGGCAACCAGTCTATCTTTAGAGACCCTTTGAAAAAAAGAAAGTAGCAAGCCAATTGTTTGCCATGGGCACAGATGCAGACTAGCCATAGATCCTACAAGGAAATTTCCAGGAGAGCCGCCCAAGCCCTCCTCATGGAAGCTTCATTAATTAATGGTAGGAGCATCAGGTATTTATGCACTAGGTCAGCAGCCAGATGCCCTCCTGAATTCAACTGTATCACCGTCCTCAGTATGGTGATAGAACTGTATTTTGTGCTGCACTGTGCTATTTGGTTTTGCTGGGGTGGTATTTTGTGCTGCACAATGGTATTGCTGGCTCCACCTACTTCTGTTGGCCCTGCCTACTTGTGTTGCCCACCCTTCTGACAATTTGGACTCACCCACAACATGGGACTGCTTTTATTTTTATTTTTTTTTCCAGGGCCATTTTAAGTTCTCAGTCCACCTCTGCATGGGCAAGTACTCCATTAATAAATCTCCACCAAAGTATCTTTGGAGCTAGAGTTTTCAAATGTAGTATGATCCTGATATGGCATTTTTTATGGCATATCATCCATAGACTTCAATAGGATCTTCAAATTATTCCACAAAATGCATATATATCAGTGAAAATGTCATAAAAACAACTACAACTTCAGAAAAATTGCAAGTGTTTTCCTAGGTATTTAGTAATTAATGCCATTATAAGCACAAAAAACACCCTCTTGTGAATTTGGCTTTAGTCTGATTTCAGACAGCTCTTATGATGACACATTTTAGAAACAGTTTACTGCCGCCAACACACAGACCTCTGTGTGCTGGACTGAACTTAAAAAGGAATCTGTCACCAGCGACCTCCATAACTGTGGGTTCCCCCAATTAAAACATTGTTTTTCTTTGGTTGATCCGAGGCTCCGTTACCAAGTGTGTGTAATGAAATGCACCCCTGTAGTCCCTCACTTACTAGAATGCCCTCAGCGAGTTTATATATAATGCTCCCCCTGTAGTCCCCCACTTGGTATAATGCCCCTCTAGAAATTTTATATATTATAATCTCCTCCTCATAGTCTCCCACTTAGTGTAATAGCTCCCTATAGGGTTGTATATATATATATATTTTAGGATCTATGATCATGTTACATGATGACATCATACTCTGATATGTTGATCTATGCCTAGGGATCATGGTACATTGCGGTTTTGCTGCAGATTTTGCTGCGTATTGCGACAAAAAACACAGTACATAATGTGTACAATAATCACCAAATACACACAAAGTCACAAAGATGTCTGCAGGGCTGAAGGATGAATTGCTACCGCCCCTGCTGTCCTAGCACAGCACTGCCTGAGGCCATTGTTTCACATTGCCAAATTAGTGATACGCCCCTGTCAGGCAGTGGCAAAGCAGTGAGGGCCACAAAAAGAAGTGAGGCTTGGGTGCAACAAGAGCAATAGCAACGCCCTCATTTGACCAAATATCTAATTTGCATATTAAGAAAAAAGTATAAACTCGTGGACGGAGTCGTAGATCATCAAAAGAAAAAAAGTTTAAATCAGGTTAACTACAGCTATGTGTCAATGTGAACAATTGGATATAGAGGTAGCTGGTGATTTCCTTTAAGTCACCATGGGAACCATGTGTCAAATCCACAGAAATGACATTACAACACAGCTGAATTAAAAGGGAATCTGCCACTAGTTTTATGGTGTCCTAAGTGAGCAACATAAACTTGTGACAGATGCCCTTAGCGAAATGCTGGGTCACTTTCTATAACTGACCCAGCCATTCTGCCAAAATCTTGTATGGAACATCTCCAGTACATAATGAGGAGTCCCCATATGCATGAGCTCCTGGTTTTCCCTACCCGCCTGCTGCTGATTCAGTTAGAACAAAAAACACTGTCAGAGGCTGGTAGGTGGGGAAAGCCGTGAGCTCTTGAATATCAGGACTCATTGGTGTGTGCAGAAGCTGTTTGCATTTAAAAGTGAGGACAGCATAAAACTGGTCACAGGTTCTCTTTAAGGACTTCTCAGACTGGCAACATTCAACATATTGGAGATTTATCAAAACTAGTGCAAAGGAAAACTGACTTAGTTGCTCATGGTAACCAATCAGATTAATCCTCTCATTTTCCAATGGAGCTCTGAAAAATGAAATGTGGAATCTGATGGTCGCTGTGGGCATCTAAGCTAGTATTCCTTTGCACCAGTTTTGATAAATCTCCCCCAATGCTCTGCAAACGGGAAATATAATTTTAATTCTATAATTTGTGGTCCTGTTCAAATTTTCACACGTGTAATCCAATAAAGAAGTATTATGGTGTATTCCTATGCACCAATTTTTGCATTTTTTTGCCACAATTTAGAAATAAAGCCTCATTCACACGTCTGTTTCACGGACGTGTGCTGTACATGCTCTCCACGGACAGCACACGTCCCCATTCATTTCAATGTGTGTATTCAGACATCAGTGTTTTAGCACGGTTCGTGGGTCCGTGTTTTTAGCACGGATGCATGTCCTATCTTGATCCGTGTTCCCGGATCCCTCACGCCCATTATAGTTAACGAGTCCATGAAAACCACGGATCCCTCACGGATGTCATCCGTGTTGCATCCATGTTTCACGGATCATTAAGAAGAGATGCTTTAAAAATTATTTTTCAGCAGTTCAGTGTCAGTGAAACACGAACAGCAAAAAACACGGACCCACGGATCCAAGACGGATCGTTCACGGACAGCTTCACGGATGCCTCACTGACCACCTGCTCACGGATTTGAGCATGGACACGGACGTGTGAATGAGGCTTAAAACTGTGCTTAAAGGGGTATTCTGGTTATAACAAGTTATCTCCTAATCAGATTGGTGGTGATCCTACCACTGAGACCCCAACCGATCACAAGATTGAGGGCCCCATGCTCCGTGGAGCCTCCCTGAAATGGAGGGAGAGGCTGGTCGGAAATGTGCACTGCCTCTCCATTCATTTTGATGGGAACGCCGGAGATAGCTGAGTGGAGTTTTTTTTACCAGGAAACGCAGGTACAATACTGTGTAAGGCCAGCTAAACTGAATATAATGATACCATTTACTAAGTGAGACATTTCATTCTGGAGCAAAATTACTTTTAATCCATATACAACTGAGCAATTAAGTGCAGTGGGGCAGGCCTAAACCACTCTGGGCACCCTTCCTCCTCCTGCTTTCTCTGCTGGTCCATCTTCTCCTTGGTTGACAGGGCCAGGTTCCTGCATGGTCATATCTTATTTCTCTGTCAAACAAAAAGGAGGAGGGGGAAGGACTGGCAGAGGAAACGGGAGGACAAAGTGTGCACGGGGTGGCTTAGGCCCATCCTCTGTACATTAAACTGCTCAATTGCTTATGGATTAAGGCTAGGGCTACACGCGACAGTTGTTGCGCGACACCCGTCGCAGCCAGGATGCTGAGTAGCGGGGATCCCATAGAGATGAATGGATCGCCGCGCAGTCACAAGAAATCCAACATGGTTGATTTCTTGCGACTGCCACGGCGATCCCATTCATCTCTATGGGATCCCCGCTACTCAGGCATCCTGGCTGCGACGGGTGACGCGCGACAACTGTCGCTGTGTAGCCCTAGCCTAAGGGTATTTTTCTCCAGACTGAAGCAATGAATCACTAAGTGAAAGACATCATTACATTCAGCTGAGCTAGTCCTATCAAGCATTGTGTCTGGTCCAGCATTTCCAGGTGACAAACTCATTTTAAAGCCCCCATTCACATGGTGCTCATTGA
Source organism: Rhinella marina (assembly GCA_900303285.1). Taxonomy (NCBI): domain Eukaryota; kingdom Metazoa; phylum Chordata; class Amphibia; order Anura; family Bufonidae; genus Rhinella; species Rhinella marina. The sequence continues at coordinate 11,914 of ONZH01001302.1, read as the reverse complement.
GAAACAATGTGTATTTACCTGTACATATAGAATCCAATGGAGCACAGCAAAATTATTTGAATGAAATGGAGAATTTGGGGGAGAATTATGAAAACTAGTGTAAATGAAAACTGGCTTAGTTGCCCATAGCAACCAATCAGATTCCATCTTTCATTTTTTAGAACTCCTTTGCTATCAGCAACTAAGCCATTTTTCCTTTATACCAGTTTGATAAATCTCCCCAGGAGCCGTATTTAAGAGGTTGTCTGGGCTTGTATTATTGATGACCTAACCTCAGGATAGGTCATCAATATCAGATCGGCGGGGGTCCGACACCTCCACCGATCAGCTGTTTGTGGAGACAGTGCATGCAATGTGCACATGCCCTCTCCTGTGTCTCTTCCTGTCCTCTGTTGTGGTCCCATAGACATACAGCTGCAGCAGAAAGAGAAGGGATGCCAGGTGTTGGACCCCCTCTGATCACCTATCCTGAGGACAGGTAATCAATAGAAAACGCCTGGGCAAGTCCTGACAACGTGGGGAGTGATTTATCAAAATTGATGTGAAAGAAAACAGAAGCCCAAGGCAACCAATCAGATTCCACTTTTCAGAGCTCCTTTGCAAAATGAAAGGTGAACTCTGGTTGCTATAGACAACTCAGCCAGTTTTCCTTTACACCAGTTTTGATACATTTTACAAATCTCATTCACATTTATGTAACATAAGAATGCTGTGATTTCTCCTCTACAAAAATAAAGGCACAGAATAACAGCTGGAATGCCAAGAGTCAACATACACCAAAGCTTTTCATTCGGTTTCGCCTTCCTTTGGTCAGGTTCACACAAGGCAGCTTGGTGTTTTGTTTTTATCCTGCCAAAGTCTGAGTAAATCCCAAAGGTAAACAATATAATAGAAGCTGTACCAAACTACAAAGTGTGAACTTGGCTGTGGACTTTTTGTTGCACACAGCAGCTGTCTACAGGAATAAACATCAAGGGTAACAAAAAGTCGTATCACCGCACATGACTACAACTTATATAAAAAAAAAAAAAAAAATCTGCTTGCAGACCCAGTTGTATAGTTCTCTCACACATTATGTATTAGGGTACATCCACAGTCAGGTTTCCTGATGCAGTTTTAGAAGCCAAAAACAGGAGTGAATTAAAAAAAAGAAATAAATTGCATCTGTCCTTTAAACCTTCTCTCCTTTTATGATCCACTCCTGATTTTAACTTCCAAAACTGCATCAGGAAACCTGACCATGTGGCATTATCTATATGGTTCTATACAACCTACAAGTTTTACACACATAATAGGGCATACATAAAGTCTTTGATTTTAAACAAAAAATATGACTCAAATTCATATCGATGACCTCTTTTGGAGATTAAACATGGCATCTAGATGCATCATACTGGGCCTTCTGTTGGACTCTACTAAAATGAATTTCTCTATACTGGCTGAGAGGGCGGGTGCTTCCTGGTATGATGTAAGAGTTGTGCCATCTGCTCTGAGCCAATCATATGTCTTCTCACCCCTACTTCCCCTCTCACAGCAAAGTGATACTGCTGCAGCTTCCCCTATCACTTCCTGTCTAGTATTCTCAGTTTTAAACTACGGATTTCTGAACACTTTTCTTTGATTTTGCAAATATCTGACTTGAGTTACTATTTTCTAATAGCCGTAATTTATTGTACATACAGTATTTTTTTAATTTGTTGCTGTAAAAAATTCCTTTTAGCATTGATCACATTCCAATGCCCGTGATCATGACTGACAGGCACACCAGGTATAAAACATTCTAAGGATTCAGAGAATGTCAGCACATTTAAGCTCATTACTTCATTTACATGTAGCAATAATCAAAATGGATAAAAACTATGGCCTACGCATAACATCTATAGATGATCTGTCACTAGATTTTTCTTGTATTAAATAGACCCCTTAGACCAGATGATGCCAATGTACTTACTTTCAAAATTTGGCAGAATTGGTGTGCGGTACTTTTTCATGGCCTGATATTAAAATTTGCATTTTATGAGTCTGACTAAGGGTAGGTTCACACTGTCTTTTGGAGGAGGTTTTGAGGCAGATTTTCTTGCAGGTCTTTCAGCTAAAGCCAGAAGTGGATTCAAAAGAAATCAGAAATGTAAAGGAAGAACTTTTACTTCTTGCTGGATCCACTTCTGGCTTTGGTTGAAAAACCTGTAGGAGAATCTGCCTCAAAATCGCCTCCAAAAGACAGTGTGAACCTACAAAAAAAACTTTGTGAACTTACCCTTAGGCCCCATTCAGACGACCGTGTTTCACGGCCGTATATGGGCCGTGAAAGCCCGGCCTATGCTGCCCCAGAGGACGGGAGCGCACGGTGTCATTGGTTGCTATGACGCGGTGCGCTTCCTGAGGTCGCCGTCGTACAGTGACACACTGTACACGGCGTGTACAGTGTTTCCTTAACGGACTGTCCAGAAATTTCTGGATGGTTGGAACCACAATCATGATATATGATGGAAGTAGAAGGGTCAGATGGGAGTGGACCGTCAGCGGTGCTCAGAAGAAAGACCCGGTGCTCCGAAGGCCTAGGTAAGGAAATGTAAAAAACTTAAAGTAAACCTATGACAGAGCCTCTTTAGGTTTTCTCAATTAAAAACCTTGCAGTATTTTTATAATTTTTTTTTTTACTCTCTAAGCAGCAGCAAAGGCATCAGAGTTAGGCTTCTTTCACATGAGAGTATATTTTGCGGGCTCCGAGCCACATTTTGTGCTGATAAAATGCGGACCCATTTATTTCTATGGGTCCGCAAAAAATACTGACAGCACACTGTGTGCTGTCCGCATCCGTATGTCCATTCTGTAGCCCACCAAAAAAAAATATAACATGTCCTATTCTTGTCCGTTTTGCAGACAAGGATAGGCATTGTTACAATGGATCCGCAAAAAAAAAAAAAAAAAAAACGGATGCCATACGGACGTCATCCGTTTTTTTTGCGGATCCGCAATTTGCTGACCGCAAAACACAACGTTTCTGTGACAGTAGCCTCACAGACAGGCAGACTTATATGCAGTGTAGGGTTTGATGCCTGTTTCCTAAATGATTTTATTACATGGCCTTTTTCACAGGAAGCAGTTCCAGATAAATGCATGCATTCTACTGTGAGCACAAGCAAAATGCAATCTACATCTACAGTGAAAATCAGCCAAACATGCACGCAAGAATCAACATGAAGCCACATGCAGGTCTAAGCACAAAAGGAAACACACCCAAGTAAGTAAATCTACAGAGTGTGATCTAAACACATTTCTTGACAATGCTCGTATATTACCTTCTGCTGCATAGCACCTCTGCTTAGAAATGTTCTTATGTAATCCACATACAAACGTGTCTGTGTGAAAACCACATTCATGACCGTACAGTAGATTAACATGTGCACAGCAAGTTACGGCACAGGTGGTGGACATACAAGCAGCAACAAAGCAATGTAAAGAGGATAAAGCTGAATAGGCAGCAAGGTGCTAGAAGCCTTCACAAACCTCCTCTAGACTTTGTTGTTTGTAAACTGCTATGTGTATAGAGCCATGGTCACATGTGGAGGATCCTGCTAGGATTTTCCCAGGCGTGTAATTTGGTAGCATTCAACTAGCAATGACAAGTTTTAAAATCCACAGAATCTCCATTATTCCCAAGGATTCTGCGCTGAAAACCACCAATAAACTACACTGAATTACAAATGTGCTAATCTGTGTGTGGCTCCATTGGCCAGTCTGTGGCACAAATCCAAATCTGGCCAGGTGTGGATTTCTGAGTGCAGTTGCAGATTATCTAAAAAATACACAGCAGATTTGAAACTGGCAAACCCATACACCAATTGTGGCACCTTGAATCCTATTGTATAAGTCCCAGCATTTCATCTCTGAACAGGGGTGGTCTGGGAACTTAAAATGGCCCTGGAAAACAATACTAAAAGTGGCCCCATTTTCTAGTTGGGTCCAAACTGACGGAAGGCAGGGCCAGCAATACCATATTGTGGCACATTATACCACCCCAGCAGAGCTAAATACCACAGTCCATCACAAAATACTGCCAGCAGCATAAAATAGATTCCCAAAAACTTCCACTGACCGGATATGAGGAGGGCCCTGTAAGGTCTATGGCCAATCCACTCCTGTCTCTGAACCACGGATGTTGCATTGGGAGTGTATTGGGGTCTTCCAAAACCTAGAGGGGCACATTTACTAAAACATCCTTTTACACCAGTCTTTGTTTTCCTCTATGCACAGCTGTAAGATCTGTCTAATTTATAATGAGGAGTGTGTCTCTGGCTGTCGTAATTTTTAGCCAACAGAACCCTGACACTCCCCCACCCCTATCACACCCAATTGGCGTACATGCCGCAAAACTGTCCGTTTGACACAATATTGTTACACGGCCAGACAGAAAAGTAAATGTGCCAGGAGAGTCAAACAATCTACTTGTATATTGCTCCAAAGATGAAATTCGACAGGACTTTGGTTTCCGTCCAGCATAACGGCAACCAGACGGATCCGTTATGCAGGGCCATAGGCTTCTATTATGACGGATCAAAACGGAATGCCTCTTAAAGGTGTCCGTTTTGATGTCCGTCCTAGGGATTCCGTTTCTTTCCGTTATAACGATGTTATAACGGAAAGACTGAACGGAAGCCCTAACGGTGATGTGAACGAGCCCTAAGCGGTGTATAGTGTTAGTGATGCTGAATCCGAATATGTAAGTTTTATCTTCATACTCACTTCCATTCTGATGCTGTGCTCCCACAAACCGGCTGTAAAATGCATTGAGAGGACTCTTCTTTGAGTACAGTCATGGCCAAAAGTTTTGAGAATGACACAAATATTATATTTTCACATGATCTGCTGCCCTCTGGTTTTTATGTGTGTTTGTCAGATGTTTTTATCACATACAGAAATATAATTGCAATCATATTATGAGTAACAAAAGCTTATATTGACAGTTAGAATGAGTTAATGCAGCAAGTCAATATTTGCAGTGTTGACCCTTCTTCTTCAGGACCTCTGCAATTCTCCCTGGCATGCTCTCAATCAACTTCTGGACCAAATCCTGACTGATAGCAGTCCATTCTTGCATTTTGTCAGAATTTGTAGGTTTTTGTTTGTCCACCCGTCCCTTAATGATTGACCACAAGTTCTCAATGGGATTAAGATCTGGGGAGTTTCCAGGCCATGGACCCAAAATCTCTATGCTTTGTTCACTGAGCCATTTAGTTATCACCTTTGCTTTATGGCAAGGTGCTCCATCATGCTGGAAAAGGCATTGTTGATCGCCAAACTGCTCTTGGACAGTTGGGAGAAGTTGCTCTCAGAGGACATTCTGGTACCATTCTTTATTCATGGCTGTGTTTTTAGGCAAGACTGTGAGAGAGCCGATTCCCTTGGCTGAGAAGCAACCCCACACATGAATGGTTTCAGGATGCTTTACAGTTGGCATGAGAGAAAACTGGTGGTAGCGCTCACCTCGTCTTCTCCGAATAAGCTGTTTTCCAGATGTGCCAAACAATCGAAAAGGGGATTCAGAGAAAATTACTTTACCCCAGTCCTCAGCAGTCCACTCCCTGTACCTTTTGCAGAATATCAGTCTGTCCCTGATGTTTTTTTCTGGAGAGAAGTGGCTTCTTTGCTGCCCTCCTTGAGACCAGGCCTTGCTCCAAGAGTCTCCGCCTCACAGTGCGTGCAGATGCACTCACACCTGCCTGCTGCCATTCCTGAGCAAGCTCTGCACTGCTGGTAGCCCGATCCCGCAGCTGAAACACTTCTAAGAGACGGTCCTGGCGCTTGCTGGTCTTTCTTGGGCGCCCTGGAGCCTTTTTGGCAACAATGGAACCTCTCTCCTTGAAGTTCTTGATGATGCGATAGATTGTTGACTGAGGTGCAATCTTTCTAGCTGCGATACTCTTCCCTGTTAGGCCATATTTGTGCAGTGCAATGATGACTGCATATGTTTCTTTAGAGATAACCATGGTTAACAGAAGAGAAACAATGATGCCAAGCACCAGCCTCCTTTTAAAGTGTCCAGTGGTGTCATTCTTACTTAATCATGACAGATTGATCTCCAGCCCTGTCCTCATCAACACCCACACCGGTGTTAATGGAGCAATCACTGAAACTATGTTAGCTGGTCCTTTTAAGGCAGGGCTGCAATGATGTTGAAATGTGTTTTGGGGGATAAAGTTCATTTTCTAGGCAAATATTGAGTTTGCAAGTAATTGCTGTTAAGCTGATCCCTCTTTATAACATTCTGGAGTATATGCAAATTGCCATTATAAAAACTGAAGCACTAGACTTTGTAAAAATTAATATTTGTATCATTCTCAAAACTTTTGGCCATGACTGTACTCTCCATTATGTGAGTGAGCACTGGAGTCCACGGAGTGCATTTTACTGCTGGTTTGTCAGAGCACAGTCAGAATGCAAGTGAGTATGAAGATAAAAATTACAGAACCAGACTCGATGTCGCTTATACTATACACTGCTTACTGTAGTTCGGAGGGTGTTTCAGAGCTGACAGGTTCCTTTTAAATTCCTTCTCTGGCAGTCCGTGTGCCAGACATATAGAGATATACTGCAGTTTTTGACATAAAAATGTTGGACAATGCTGAGTTCTATGCATAGGGGTGTTAAGGGTGTGGCAGGGGCCAGGACTTGGACCCGACCAATTTACCAATATTTACATCTGCAAACAGGACATAAATGTTGTTGAAAAACTAGTCTAGCCAGTGGCTGGTCTACTGGGTGCACGAATGCGAAGATGGGCCTCATTTATGACGATGCACACTCCTTGTCATTAATTGGGCTCATCTTCCACAAGTAAACCCAGTGCGATAGGGGAGTAAGGCTACTTTCACACGACCGTTGTGTTTTGTTGATCCGCAAAAAACACGGATGACGTCCGTATGGCATCCGTTTTTTTGGTGGATCCACTGTAATAATGCAAAACGGACAAGAATAGGACATGTTCTATTTTTTTTTTCCGGGGCTACAGAACAGACATACGGATGTGGATTTTTTGCTGACCCATTAAAATGAATGGGTCCGCATCCTATCAGCAAAATATGCGGATCGGAGGCCGCAAAAGCAGCTGTCGTGTGAAAGTAGCCTAAAAGACCGGCATAAAAAGCAGATCTTTGTAAGTAACCCCCATTCTTCCTGTTGCTTGGGACCTCTCAGTAAAATAGCAGAATTGTGTCTGATGTGGCTGCATTTCATTTCAGAAGTTCAGATGATATATGTATACTCCGGAACTGTTTACCTATAAAGGTGAGTAAAATAATGAGCATCATAATGAATTTTGAGTTAAAGAAGGTCTTTTTATTTGCGCCAATAATTAGCCAAATGAGTATGTATTTGTTTGTCGACTGAACACAAAGGGGCACAGTTACTTAGGGACTTGCAGCTATTTTAAGTGTAAAATAGTTGCAAGTCCCCTTCTTTTAACTGGCCATCAGACAATATTTAGTCGCACAGCAGGCTTTATGCTGTGTCCGTCAGTGGGCATGTCGGAGGTCATGCCCAGGGTTGCCAACCGTCCGTAGATTCATGGACAGTCCCAGGGGCGGACTGGGAACTTAAAGTGGCCCTGGAAAAAATATTTAAAGTGGCCCCGTTTTTTAAGCGGGTCCAAATTGATGGAAGGCAGGGCCAGCAATACCATATTGTGGTACATTATATCACCCCAACAGAGCCAAATACCACAGTCCATCACATAATACTGCCATCAGCACAAAATACATCCCCAAAAACTTCCACTGGCTGGCCGTGAGGAGGGCCCAGGTGGCCACCTGGGCATCGGCCCACCGGGAAATTTCCCTGTAAGGTCTATGGCCAATCCGCCCCTGGACAGTCCGTAAAAACAGGGTGTTTTTCTCTGCCGTCCTTAGCATCTGGCAGAAAAAAAGCCTGTCCGTGAATCTACTACAGTATTCGCGGCGCATTTGCTGTGAATACTGTGGATCCATGCAGGCTCCGCCTGCGATATACAATAGGCCGCAGGCAGGTCAGCCTGCAGCCTAATGTTACAGTACCTCTGTCCTGGGCCCAGCGCAGGCATCTCGCTGTGTGATTACGTCACCACAAACGTACAGACGTGATGACATCATCATGCTGCGCGCCGGGCTACCTAAACTACTGGAGGGAACCATTTAAGCTACTGGGGGCACTATAAGAGGTATTATAATTACTGGGACCATTACAGCGGGTCCTTATTTCTGGTAGCACTACTGGAGGCACTATGGGAAAAATGATTTCTATTATGGGTAATTTTTTTTTTTTTTTTTTTGTTTTTTGTTTTTTTTTTTTATTCCAAAATTCATCAAAATTCTTACAACAATTCAAAAAATATTCAATTATTCTTCCACAGTAATATACATCGACAGGATATAACATTTAAATCCCCCCCCTGAAACCCCCACCCCCCTACTTCAAACCCAGGTGAGACCGGCAGCATTTATCAACTTTAAGTCTAATCAAGTTCTCTCCCCTCCTTCCCAGCTATCTTCCGGCACAACTCATGCCACTGTAACAGAGTTGGTGGATGTTTATCTATCCATTTCCTTACGATTAATAATCGAGCTGCAAATAAATCCCTATTTATATTTTCCTTTTGCTTTTTACTTAAGCTGAGGCATGTATCTTCCCCTAAAACCCCTAGTCTAAAGTTTTCCTCAATCTTTTTCCCTACCCTTTTTGACATGTCCAAAAAGATTCCTCTCCAAAATTTATCTAAACCAGTACAATCCCAAAACATGTGGATTAAATCTGCATTTCCTTTATCACATCTTATACAATTTGAGTTGTCCCATTTTTTTATCTTATGCAGGAAATCTGGGGTATAGTAAAGACGATTTATTATATTAAATTGAGTAATCTGGTGGTCCATACACCTAGAGACTTTAGCCATATTGGATAATATAACCTTCCATTGTTCTTGTCGAATTTCTCCTATATCTGATTCCCATTTTCTTCTACTTTTGTCTACTAAATCCTTTTGTTTTATAGATCTCAATTTAGAATATATTACCGACAGAGCCTTTTTTCTTATTATCCCCTCTTTTATTTCATTGTATATCGATTTTGGGGGCGGAATTTCCCCCAACTTGAGACCAATTTTCGTCCAACTAAATTTTAATGCATTATAATCTAGCCAGGTACCCTCTCCTAAATCAAATTCAGCTTTGAGTTCTTCCCAAGATTTTAAATTCTTATCTTTTAATATATGTTCAAAAGTCTGGATTCCTGCGCCCTGGAGAGTTCCTCTTGTGTCTAAAATTTGAAATTCTGGTAAATTCTTGTTCTGCCAGATTGGTGTTGTTAATGTTATTTTGGGTTGTTCTATTATTTTCCTAAAATCTTCCCAACACCGCCTCAAGAGGTCTATTGACGGAATTTTTTTACTCCATTCCCCCTCCAGGGAGCCTGTTTCCAACATCTGAAGAATATTATTATATTTTGTACCTGATTGTTTTATTACATATGCAAAAAGATCTATCTCTGTCCCACTCATCAATATCTGGATCTGGGAAGCTATTAGATATAGCTGTATATCTGGGAAAGCAAAACCTCCTTTCCCTTTCTCACGGCAGAAACTCTCTAGTTTAATACGGACACGCTTCCGCCCCCAAATTAGTGCATTCAACATAGCTTCTATACCCTTAAGAAATTTTTTTGGTATCCAAATGGGTAGAGCACCAAATAAGTATATTAACCGGGGAAGCAAAACTGCCTTGGCCAATACAATGCTCTCTGCTTTAGATAGTTTAAGGTCGATCCATATATTCACCTTCCTAGTTAATTCCTTAATTAATGGGATTGTATTATTTACATGGAACTTATTCATCTCGTGGCTTAGGTTGATACCCAAGTATTTAAAACTCTCGCCCCTCTTAAGAATCTTTATTTTAGTCTGTTCACTTAGTGGAGTTTCCTTCTCCAACCAGGGGCCGGATAATGGCATCAAAATGGACTTGGCCCAGTTAATTCTCAGCCCCGAATAGTCCCCATATAATTCTATCAATCCAAGTAGCCGATCCAAACAGTTTTCAGGAGACTCCAGGAATAAGAGCATATCGTCTGCAAAAATAGTAATCTTATCACTTCCACCCCGGGCGCCAAAACCCATTATATTCTCATCCGCTCTAATCAGACTTGCCAATGGTTCAATCACTAAATTGAAAAGTAAGGGCGAGAGGGGGCATCCCTGACGAACCCCTCTTTCTATATAAAAATTGCTCGTCATTTCCCCATTTACAAGTAGAGCAGCTATGGGTTTTTTATATAACAATTGTACCATCTTTAAGAATCTGTCCCCAAACCCCATTTTTCGCATTATTGCCCAGAGAAAGTCCCACTCCACCCTATCAAAGGCCTTAGCGGCATCCAACGACAGGATGGAGTGGGACCTCCCAGTCGTCCCTATCTGGATATTATGCAACACACGAAGGATGTTATGTCTTGTTGTAAGTCCGGGCATAAACCCATTTTGGTCACTATGTATCAATGTTCCTATTACTCGTCGCAATCTCTCCGCCAGTATTTTGGCAATTATTTTTACGTCTGTGTTTAAAAGCGATATCGGGCGATAGTTCCCCATCTCCATTTTATCTTTTCCATCTTTAGGAATAAGTATTATTACTGCTTCTGTCATAGATGTTGGGAGTTTTTGGTTAGCAACTGATATTGATATCACTTTATGTAGAGCTTCGGCCATAGTTCTCCTATACCTCATGTATACCTCATAGGGAATTCCATCTCTCCCAGGGGCAGATTTTTTTTTTGATTGACTAATCACCTTCTGAATTTCTTCCAAGGAAATATCCATCTCCAACTTTCCTCTCTGTTCCTCTGAGAGTACAGGTAGACTTATTCCTTCCAAATAATTACAGATTTCCTGCTTTGGAGCAACCAACTTTGAGTGGTATTCTTGCTTATAATAATCTAAAAACTCTGCACATATCCTAACTGGGTCATTGATTATGCCCCCATTTTGTCCCCTAATTGCATTTATGTAGTGGCGTTGTTTCTGATTCTGTATAATATTAGATAATTTCTTATTGACCCTACTCGATTCAAGATGCATCTTAATCCCTAAAAATTGGAGTTTTTGATGGGCTTTCTCTAATAAGAGTTTTTTGTATTCTTGCTGTGCCTGTAGCCATTTAGCCTGGTTTTCCTCTTTTGGGTTTTGAATATAGTCTATTTCTGTTGTTTGTACCGCTTTTTGTTTTCCTAACTCCTCTTCCCTAAACTCCCTTTTTTTTTGACTAATTTGTTTGATAAGTATTCCTCTTATAAATGCTTTTGCAGTGTCCCATACCGTTCCTTCCTCCGCCGTTCCCCAATTATAGCCCAACATTTCCGCAATTTCTTGTTCTATCAACACATCATCTTTAATTATGGTAAACCAATGTGGGTTAATATTCATTTTTGGTATTGCCTGTTTTAGATCGGTTATCATTTCCAAGGAAAGCATTGAGTGGTCTGACAAATTTCTCGGCCAGTAAACTATCTTCCCTACTCTATCCAATGCCATTTCATTCACCAAGGCCAGGTCAATCCTGGATAAAGTATCACTGGTTTTATTGTAACATGAAAACTCAGGTTTAAACGGAAATCTACTCCTCCATACGTCCAACATTCCTAAATCAGAACAGACCCTTGCGAGAGCTGTCGTTGTAGTGCCGTCTTTTGGGATCCTTTTTCCCCTACGATCCAGGTTCTCATCTAAAACATTATTAAAATCCCCCATCCATAAAATCGGGCAAGGATCTTTAGTCTCAGAGAATTTAGTAATTTCAATGAGAATGTCCGACTTATATGGAGGGGGGACATATACAAAAACCAAAATACATTTAAGAACACCCAAAACTCCATGTAACACTATAAATCTCCC